>JAPDDL010000201.1:0-22500 GCA_027422435.1 Schizopygopsis pylzovi
TTCTGTTTTCTGGCTCATAATAAACATCACAATTTATTCAAACAGAAGAATCTCGTCTGTTCAGTTTCGTGACGGTTAGTGACGGTTAGGCGCAGAACTCGCGCGCGGATCTGAATCATGTGAAGCGCCGCTGACCGAACCGAACGGAAGCGGAAACCCTGACTCCCGCCGGACTGATCGCGCGCTGATCGGATGGATTGATCAGGTGCGGCAGGTAACGTCTCGAGCTCGTTCTTTATTCCGCAGGTGAGTAGTCTATCAATCAATCAGAACCTGAAACACATACAACAGTTTAAAGTGGATTATTGATTGATTATTTGCTGATCCGTTTTGTTTCATACACTCACTCTTAAAAAACAATAGCCTACAATTGACGCTTGTTTGGTTTCAGTTTGGCATTTGTGTTTATTATTCGAGTGCCATATATAAATATACAGTATTAATCATTCGGTAGTGTTTGTTCAGGATACATACACTGAAAAAAACATTCAAGTTATTTTAGCTACACTTCCAATTTTTTTAATGTATTTAAATAGCTAAAATAAATGTTTTGCAACTACTTACCTTAAAAAAAATATTATTATTTGTTCCCCAGTGTATTATATCCTACTTGACTACATAGACAGCATTAATGCACACACACACAAAGTGTTTTGGGAACTGATTTTTGTAGTAGTTGTATAATATCACAGTATTTCAGAGAATCAGGTGTTTCTTGTAAGTGATGATAGTGATTAATTTAGCTGTTTATATTTATTTCATGTTGAGAGTTTGCTCTTTTGTGTGTGTTTTGGTATTATAAAACGCGCGTCGGTGTTTTCCTTAATAATGCTCGACGAAGTCATCATTTGTGTGGTTTGGACTACAGTGGACTTATTATATATTTAAAATATGAACCTCACTAACTTTTAATGTCAAATGCGGACGCGCGCTTTGTTTGCGTCGACTGCTCGCGCATGCGGCTGTGCGCGACTCAGTGCTTTAATGTGCGTCTCAAAACGGTGCAAAATTAATGTAAACGCAGCCAGTTATGTCTTACGGGAATAAACCACATAACTTCTATTTCAGAAGAGACCCGTGCATGAATGCAGCTTAACAGATCTCCTGCTGTCTGTGATGACAAAGTAAACAACAACAGTAGAGATGAAGAACAATCTCTCAGTTATTGAATGGACAATATTCAGATAATATTAAATACTGAAAGCACTCTATGTTTGTTATATGTTTCTATGCTCCTCTTTATTATTGGCTACTTGCTTTTTAAGTTATATTAGTTAAAAATTCTTAACATACAACTGTTTTAATAATTTTGTAAAATGTGTAATTAATTTAATTTCTTATGTTAGGAAAGGATTTTAAGATTCTCAAGTCAGTAAACGAATGAATTAAGAATGGTTCTGGAATGGGATCATGACTCCCAGAATCTTGTTTTCTCCGTTCACCGGGTTATTACGCTGCTGATCTGACACACAAACACCAGAAACCGAAGCTCAACGAGGCTTGCTGAGATGTTAAAGCTGTGATTTCATCGTCGTGTGTGTGTGGCTGCTATTCTTGGCCGTCCTCATCACCTTGAGTCCTGCATTAATCTGGACTGGTGTTGGTCTCTGAACATATTGAGCCCTGTTGAGACGGAGGGATTTAACTAAGTGCAGTATATCCAAAAACTAAAATTACTCACTCTCAAGCCATTCTAGCTGTATATGGCTTTCGTCTTTATATGGCTTTTCAAGGTTTATAATGGCAGTGAATGGGTGTTATTTTTCAAAAGAAGTCCAATAACGTTCATCCATCCAGGGGATGAATAAAGGCCAAAAAAATGTCTAGCATCCGCTAACTATCGTATGCGCGCGTTCACAATACAAGCCGTGTGAGGCACTTTTTTATTATGGATGGATGCACTTTATTGGACTATTGAAAAATAGCCTACCTGGTCTCATGACGTAAACGTACCTGGGCACACTTTTTTAGCGAGATGCGAAATACATACCTGAAGCAACGTGCCTATATCAACGCAATAAAAACGTGCCAGTGTTTACGTATTGAACCCGTGTTTTAGCGCCACTCAGTGGCCATTTTTCTATGAAACGTACGCTAAAAAGTGCACCCAGGTACGTTTATGCCATGAGACCAAGTTGAAAATAACACCCATTCACTGCCATTATACAGCTTGAAAGAGCCAGGATGGTTTTAAATATAACGCTGATTGCATTTGTGCCATTATAAAGCCAATTATTCTAACCTAATTAAATGCATGCATCCTATTATGTGTCCGATTCTTATATTTGATCAATAAGACACTAAGAGCTGTTACCAGTCAAATGATATCATGAACTAAACGTCTATTTGTAATGCAGAGGTGGTGTTTAGATGCACGGAAAACGGTTTAATGCGGGACATGAATGCACTTACAAATGCATAAATAATGTTTTGATGTTTAAACAACTACAAATCTGAATACTGATATTTCAAAATGATAAAAAAAGAGAGCGAGAAAGAGGAAACTGTAAATAATGCGTAGTTAAAAATATGAATATGATTGATTGAGCCTGATTGATTCAGTAATTAATTAACCTTTGTTTATTAAACTGTTCGACAAATCAATATCACATCTGCTGTCATGCAGATACACTATTGCCAAAAGTATTGGCACCCCTTCTAATGTAATTTCCATGAGTACTAATATTAACGTTTAATTGTTTTTAATATTCTAAGAACGTTAAAAAGTCTAATTTTCTTGTCATAAATTATTTAAAAGTTACAAAAATGTGCAGTTTTTTTAATTAGTCGTGATTAGAATGTTATTTAAATGTTACAAAGTTTCTTTCAACATTCTATTAATATTCCACTCCTGTTTCTGAACCGTATTCTGTGGAAGCTCGTTTGATTAAAACAACATAAAAAGATCATTTTGGCTTTTTTTATCTCACAATTCTGACTTTTTTCTCACATTTGAGTGATATAAACTCAATTCTGACTTTTTTTCTCATAATTGCACGATATAAACTCACAATTGCACGTTATAAAATCAGAATTTGCGAGATATAAACGTGCATTTCTGAGAAATTAAGTCAGAATTGTGTGACATAAACTCACAATTGCAAGTCATTAAGTCAAAATTGTGAGATTTTGTCCCGGTTTCATAGACTAAGCCAATTAGGCCATAGTTCAATTAGGACATTTTTATAAACATGCCTTAGAAAAAAGCATCTTAAGACAAAACTAAGTCACTGACATGAACTGGAGTTCATATCCCGACTTAATATCTCGCAGTTTATATCAGAAATGCAAGTTTTTATGCTTTTCTTCGATTGTTTTTGTCTTGCTTCCAGCCAAAATATCAACAAAATAAAAACGTTAAAACGACTTTTTGTCTCAAAATTCAAACTTTGTTTCTCGCACTCTGCAAAAAAAAGCTTTTCTTCGAATTTTTTGTCAAAATATGGAAAAATTAAGGTCAAAATGAAGTGAGTTTTTGCTTGAAACAAGCTAAATAATCAGCTAATGGGGTAAACTACATAAAGTATTTCAAACACAAAACAATATTAATTAGTTTTCCCCATTTGCTGATTATTTCGCTCGTTTCAAGCACAAACTAGACAATTATTTTGTCTAGAAAATCCTTGATTTAAGAGTCTTTAGATATTTTGGCCGGAAACAAGACACAAAAAATCAAAGTAAGTCACAAGTAAGAGACAAATTATTCATTCTTGATGCTGCAATTAAAAGCGTTCATATTACACAGGCACACATTAGAGCGGTCGACATTGATTAGTGTGTGTGAGGTGAACGTCTCTCACAGACATTGATTGAAACATCACACTGGAACGAGAGAGAGAGACACAGCGCTTTATTCTCCTCGTGTTCAGAAACGTGACTGGTTTTAATCAAGTCTGCATCCAGATGAACACGAGACGCTCAGCTTTACTTGATTCTCCATCAATCATGCTTTAGTCTCAAATCTGATCCTCAGGATCTGTTTATTTCTTCAGCTCTCAATCAGCATTGCATTAGATCATCATATACATCTCACATTATTGGAGATTTTATGCAAAAATCTCGAGATCAGAATTTCATCATAAACAAATATTATAATATCTGCAGCATATTGCTTATTTTTTGCTCAGTAGATTTTTTTTCAGATACACGTACATTCTGTGAAATATCACCGACACGATGTGATGTGTATATATATATATATATAAACAGATCCTAATGAAGCGCTGAGACTATAAGCAGCAGCTCGTTAAGAGAGCAAATGTTACTCCTGAACGTTTGTTCTCCGTCATACGAACGTTTCATTGTATCGTTACTTTTGAACGTTCTGAAACAAGTGTAACATTTCAAACGTTTCAGAAATAGAATGTTCAGTGAACGATGTTTGAGACATTAATAAAGAGCAGATAACGAGTCATTAAAGTCATCAGTGGAGGTTGGTGCTAAATTTTTTTTTTGGGGGGGGGGGCGCAAATAAACTGAAAGTACCTGGTCCAAGCTCCTTTTTCTCTTCATCCGGGTATTTTTGTAAAGATAAACCGAATTGTCTTTCATCTGGAGATATTGCGCTTGCTTCCGCATTAATTAGTACGTGTCTGTCAACTGACGAGCTGCTGCTGAGTGGAACGAGAGATCGGTCCAATCACACGAGGCCAAACATATAAAAACAACATTGATTCGCTCTAACAACAAAAGTGGGAGGAGCCTGCGCCCCAAGGACAGTTTGAAACCAGCCAATTAGAGCTTAGCCTCAAATCACATGCTTTTGAGAAGTTTGTGTACCTACATACACACTCATTAGTCCGGCGCCCGCACACAAATATGAAATAAATATAGTTTAGATTTTTAATAAATTATCATATAACTAACAGTAGATTTACTGTAGAAAAAACTGTAGATTTTTACAGTAATGATTTTATTTAGTTAATATTTGCAACTTATTGTTAGCATGTTAAAGGGGGCTAACTTTAAGGGGGGGGGGGGGGCGCGCTCCAGCGCAGCACTACTGAAAGTCATTCTCTGATCAAAGCATTATATTTAATCATTATACGAGTGTTATTTTTCTCAAGCGTAGGAACATTTAAAAACATCATCTGAACGTCTGAATAAAACATATTTTTGGCTGAGATTTCAATCACTGCGTAATAAAAGTGACCTCATCACGTCGTTTAGCATCAAATCACTTTTCTTAATTAAAAACCTGGTAATAATGAAGAAAGATCGGTCGGATGAGACGAGCAGCGATGAAGGAACAGCCTCGTTTTGAACCAGTGCTTACTTTAATAATTAATCTCGCTGTTGCGTGCGTTTATTAATATTTGCAATAGTCCAAACTTTAGCGCGTGCATAAATTATGCAGATGTCCTGAGGGTCTGCAGTACAACACAAAGACCTGAATTAAACATGACGAGCTTTTAGAATAAAACACTCAATTAGAAACAGCTCTGATTCGTTTCTCTCCTCCGGCGTGTCAATTAAAGACTTCATTAATGAGGTCATTTGATCTGATTGTATGAAGACGCTTGAAAGCAATTACACGCCGTTTATGAGTATGAACGTGAATATTAGTACCACCTCAGATTTTGTGATTCATATATAACTCCTGTTGTGAGAAAATGTTCCCATCTAAATATTTGATCATAAATACGTTTAATTACAACGTCAGCATTTGTGTTGTACAGAAAAGTAGAGATTAATAATGCATAATAACAATAATGAAGACAGAAACATCTGGAGATCTCATGTTCATACGCATATTTACACAATAAACTCAAAATATCATTTATTTTTTGAAAAGTTTCTAATCTTGCTGTAATGTTAATGTTGTAAAATAAAATTATTATTATTAAATAGTGTTATTAATATAGTTAATGATTAAAATATGAATTAATATATATATATATATAAAACTTCAAGATCATAACTCATAAGATAATTTATTTTTGAAAACTATTGTAAAATACAATTATTATTATTATTAAATTGTAATAATACTATTTAATAATTATTAGTTTATTTTACAATAGTTTACAAAAATAAAATATGTTATGAGTTATGATCTTATAGTTATTTATTTATTTATTTATTAATATTTGATTGATTTTAAATATTTATTAATATTAAAGTTAATCTTATAATATTATAACTCAAGATATTTTTTAAAACTGTTGTAAAACTAAATAATTATTATAAAATAGTTTTATTGCTATAGTAATATATTTATTTATTTATTTATTTGTAATATATCGATTTGTATTCGTTTAATACATTTACGTTTAATAGTGTAATTAATTTATATATATATATTTTTAAACTGTTGAAATAAAACTTGCAAATTATAACTTGCCATATCAATTTGTGTGTGTGCGTGTGTGTGTGTGTGTCACGTGTGCACGCTTGTGTGTGTGTGTGTGTGTGTGTGTGTGTGTGTGTGTGTGTGCGCGCGCGCTTGTGTGTGTGTGTGTGTGTGTGTGTGTGTGTGTGCGCGCTTGTGTGTGTGTGTGTGTGTGTGTGTGTGTGTGTGCGTGCGTGTGTGTGTGTATGTGGGTGACTATGTGTGTGTGTGTGTGTGTGTGTGTGTGTGTGTGTGTGTAGGTGTGTGTGTGTGTGTGTGTGTGTGTGTGTGTGTGTGTGTGTGTGTGTGTGCGTGCGCGTGTGTCAGTCTCAGATGATGTAATACTCATTACTCAACCACAATCCTAATACCGATCGGAAAACAAACGGTCAGATCTCCAGCACCTCCGTAATGGAATATAGAAAGTGAATATCAGTTCATGTAAGCAATACGCCCAGCTGCCAGTAATTACCATCAGTGTGAGTGAGATCGTTTACATGACGCCTAACGAGGCTCAGCTCTGGGAGTTTTCACTCTGAATGAATCCAATGAAAGCGGATGGGTGCCACTGTGAGGACGTTCTCTGTGTCTGATGTGTGTGTGTGTGTGTGCAGGATGAGCACGAGGGATCTTCAGGGTGTTCTCACTCAGGTCCTGCTGCTGGTTCTCCTCCTGGGATCTCCAGCACAGTCCAGGCAACATCAGGGTGGGCTTCGTTCTCCTCCTTTCACACGCAGCCGTGCTAGTGGGCTGATTTTTATTTTTATTATTATAGTTTTTATTTATATTTTCTAATTAATTATTTATCAAATCTATATAAAGTGCATGTAAATGTTATAAATGTATGCATTTTTTTATTAGCTGTGATTTATATTTTCAGTTTTTATTTCAATTCTCTCACACACAAACACACTCACACACATTCTCTCTCTAACACACTCACACACACACTCTCTCTCACACACACACACACACACACACACACACACACACACACACACACACACACTCTCTCTCTCTCTCTCTCTCTCTCTCACACACACACACAAACACACACACACTCTCTCTCACACACACACACACACACACACTCTCTCTCACACACACACACTCTCTCTCTTTCTCACACACACACAGAAATGGCGGCAGCAGTTAAGAGTGCTGAGCGCTGCAGCGTGTGAATAATTGAGCGGCTGGAAGGACAGCCAGCGAGACTCAGCGGCGCTCGTACAGCTTTAGTACTGAAGTGTGTGTGTGTGTGTGTGTGTGTGTGTGTGTACAGAGTTTAGCTGAGCTCATCACTCACGCTGTCCACTAATCAATCAATCATGATAATGATGATGATCCACGGCTATTTTAGCATCATTAACATTATGAGCTTTTTATTCACTTCATTTTATTTTTCATAAATAAATATTTAATTTTTTATGAATTTTTAATAAATAAAAAAAAAAAAATTTGAATGTCTATGATGATGATTGTGGTCCAGTGCTATTTTAATATAATTGACATTATATGTTTTTTATTCACTTTCTATATTTTTTTTATGTACTTGTTTTTTTTTTTTTTTATATCTATGGTGATGATTGTGGTTATTATTTTACGGTACTATTATCATATTCATTCATATCATATATATTCATATTTTGAATTAGGTAAAAAAAAAAATACATTTTAAATGTATGTAAAGTTTTAGCAATTTTTTGTATATATATATTTATTTTTTTTAATTTTTATGCTTTTTTTTTTTTAATGCATACAAATTAATTTCTGCTACTAATTTGTAGCACTCTTTATTGCACGTGTATTTGTTTTAGTGCTCGAGTATAAATGTCACCTGAAGTCAGTAAGTGTGCTTGTGTTGTGCTGCAGTGCTGCGTGTCGTGCGGATGGGGACGTGTGAGGTCGTGGCGTTACACCGCTGCTGTAATAAGAACAAGATCGAGGAGCGTTCGCAGACCGTCAAGTGCTCGTGTTTCCCGGGACAGGTGGCAGGAACCACCAGAGCGGCTCCGTCCTGCGTAGACGGTACACAAACACTACAGCGAGATCACCAGAACAACACCATACACACTACAGCGAGATCACCAGAGCAACACCCACACCACACACACTACAGCGAGATCACCAGAACAACACCATACACACTACAGCGAGATCACCAGAACACCATACACACCATACACACTACAGCGAGATCACCAGAACAACACACACACTACACACACTACAGCGAGATCACCAAAACACCATACACACCATACACACTACAGCGAGATCACCAGAACACCATACACACCATACACACTACAGCGAGATCACCAGAACAACACACACACTACACACACTACAGCGAGATCACCAAAACACCATACACACCATACACACTACAGCGAGATCACCAGAACAACACACACACCATACACACTACAGCGAGATCACCAAAACACCATACACACCATACACACTACAGCGAGATCACCAGAACAACAACATACACACTACAGCGAGATCACCAGAACACCATACACACCATACACACTACAGCGAGATCACCAGAACAACACCATACACACCATACACACTACAGCGAGATCACCAGAACAACACACACACCATACACACTACAGCGAGATCACCAGAACACCATACACACTACACACACTACAGCGAGATCACCAGAACACCACACACACTACACACACTACAGCGAGATCACCAGAACAACACACACACCATACACACTACAGCGAGATCACCAGAACAACACACACACTACAGCGAGATCACCAGAACAACACCATACACACCATACACACTACAGCGAGATCACCAAAACACCATACACACCATACACACTACAGCGAGATCACCAGAACAACAACATACACACTACAGCGAGATCACCAGAACACCATACACACCATACACACTACAGCGAGATCACCAGAACAACACCATACACACCATACACACTACAGCGAGATCACCAGAACAACACCATACACACCATACACACTACAGCGAGATCACCAGAACACCATACACACTACACACACTACAGCGAGATCACCAGAACAACACCATACACACCATACACACTACAGCGAGATCACCAGAACAACACCATACACACTACAGCGAGATCACCAGAACAACACCATACACACCATACACACTACAGCGAGATCACCAGAACAACACCATACACACCATACACACTACAGCGAGATCACCAGAACACCATACACTACACACACTACAGCGAGATCACCAGAACAACACACACACCATACACACTACAGCGAGATCACCAGAACAACACACACACTACAGCGAGATCACCAGAACAACACCATACACACCATACACACTACAGCGAGATCACCAGAACACCACACACTACACACTACAGCGAGATCACCAGAACACCACACACTACACACACTACAGCGAGATCACCAGAACAACACACACTAGACACACTACAGCGAGATCACCAGAACAACACACACTAGACACACTACAGCGAGATCACCAGAACAACACACACTACACACACTACAGCGAGATCACCAGAACAACACACACACCACACACACTACAGCGAGATCACCAGAACAACACACACTAGACACACTACAGCGAGATCACCAGAACAACACACACACTACACACACTACAGCGAGATCACCAGAACACCACACACACTACACACACTACAGCGAGATCACCAGAACACCACACACACTACACACACTACAGCGAGATCACCAGAACACCACACACACCACACACACTACAGCGAGATCACCAGAACAACACACACTAGACACACTACAGCGAGATCACCAGAACAACACACACACTACACACACTACAGCGAGATCACCAGAACACCACACACACTACACACACTACAGCGAGATCACCAGAACAACATACACACTACAGCGAGATCACCAGAACAACATACACACTACACACACTACAGCGAGATCACCAGAACACCATACACACCACACACACTACAGCGAGATCACCAGAACAACACCATACACACTACAGCGAGATCACCAGAGCAACACCCACACCACACACACTACAGCGAGATCACCAGAACAACACCATACACACTACAGCGAGATCACCAGAACACCATACACACCATACACACTACAGCGAGATCACCAGAACACCATACACACCATACACACTACAGCGAGATCACCAGAACAACACACACACTACACACACTACAGCGAGATCACCAAAACACCATACACACCATACACACTACAGCGAGATCACCAGAACACCATACACACCATACACACTACAGCGAGATCACCAGAACACACACACACACTACACACACTACAGCGAGATCACCAAAACACCATACACACCATACACACTACAGCGAGATCACCAGAACACCACACACTACACACTACAGCGAGATCACCAGAACACCACACACACCATACACACTACAGCGAGATCACCAAAACACCATACACACCATACACACTACAGCGAGATCACCAAAACACCATACACACCATACACACTACAGCGAGATCACCAGAACAACACACACACCATACACACTACAGCGAGATCACCAAAACACCATACACACCATACACACTACAGCGAGATCACCAGAACAACAACATACACACTACAGCGAGATCACCAGAACACCATACACACCATACACACTACAGCGAGATCACCAGAACAACACCATACACACCATACACACTACAGCGAGATCACCAGAACAACACCATACACACCATACACACTACAGCGAGATCACCAGAACAACACACACACCATACACACTACAGCGAGATCACCAGAACACCATACACACTACACACACTACAGCGAGATCACCAGAACACCACACACACTACACACACTACAGCGAGATCACCAGAACAACACACACACCATACACACTACAGCGAGATCACCAGAACAACACACACACTACAGCGAGATCACCAGAACAACACCATACACACCATACACACTACAGCGAGATCACCAGAACACCATACACACCATACACACTACAGCGAGATCACCAGAACAACACCATACACACTACAGCGAGATCACCAGAACACCATACACACCATACACACTACAGCGAGATCACCAGAACAACACCATACACACCATACACACTACAGCGAGATCACCAGAACAACACCATACACACCATACACACTACAGCGAGATCACCAGAACACCATACACACTACACACACTACAGCGAGATCACCAGAACAACACCATACACACCATACACACTACAGCGAGATCACCAGAACAACACCATACACACTACAGCGAGATCACCAGAACAACACCATACACACCATACACACTACAGCGAGATCACCAGAACAACACCATACACACCATACACACTACAGCGAGATCACCAGAACACCATACACACTACACACACTACAGCGAGATCACCAGAACAACACACACACCATACACACTACAGCGAGATCACCAGAACACCATACACACTACAGCGAGATCACCAGAACAACACACACACTACAGCGAGATCACCAGAACACCATACACACTACAGCGAGATCACCAGAACACCACACACACTACAGCGAGATCACCAGAACAACACACACTAGACACACTACAGCGAGATCACCAGAACAACACACACTAGACACACTACAGCGAGATCACCAGAACAACACACACTACACACACTACAGCGAGATCACCAGAACAACACACACACCACACACACTACAGCGAGATCACCAGAACAACACACACTAGACACACTACAGCGAGATCACCAGAACAACACACACACTACACACACTACAGCGAGATCACCAGAACACCACACACACTACACACACTACAGCGAGATCACCAGAACACCACACACACTACACACACTACAGCGAGATCACCAGAACACCACACACACCACACACACTACAGCGAGATCACCAGAACAACACACACCATACACACTACAGCGAGATCACCAGAACACCACACACACTACAGCGAGATCACCAGAACACCACACACACTACAGCGAGATCACCAGAACACCATACACACTACAGCGAGATCACCAGAACAACATACACACTACACACACTACAGCGAGATCACCAGAACACCATACACACTACACACACTACAGCGAGATCACCAGAACACCATACACACCACACACACTACAGCGAGATCACCAGAACAACACACACACTACACACACTACAGCGAGATCACCAGAACAACACACACTAGACACACTACACTGTACAAATCAGTGTGTCACAAAATACTATTCTAGTCTTTCTGCGTTTTATTTCATGCATTACTTTTGTAATCTATGAGTGAAAATTGTTTCAGAGTAAACACTAAACCTTTTTTTTCAGTGTCTCAGCTCATGCTTTTTAAATGCATTATTATAATTATGATATATGAATTATATTTCTAAAGTAACTGCAACTACTTGGCAGTGAAAATATAGTGTATTTATAATTATTATATTAAATTATATTGTTATTCAATTATAAAAAAAATATTTGAAATAAAATAAGCATTAATTACACACACACACTCACACACACACACACACACACTCACCCACACACACACTCTCTCTCACACACACACACACACACTCTCTCTCACACACACACACACACACACACCCACACACACACACACACACTCTCTCTCACACACACACACACACACACACATACAAACACTCACACACACACACACACACACACTCTCTCT
This sequence comes from Schizopygopsis pylzovi, assembly GCA_027422435.1. NCBI lineage: Eukaryota > Metazoa > Chordata > Actinopteri > Cypriniformes > Cyprinidae > Schizopygopsis > Schizopygopsis pylzovi. Next base: position 13,163 of record JAPDDL010000201.1, read on the forward strand.
TACACTCTCACACACACACACACACACACACACACACACACACACACACACACACACCGCACTTAACCTGCTAACGAGTTCCTCCATCCAGCGCTTCGTTTAGCTCTCATCATGTAAACCAGCAGACCTGATGTTAACGATCATTAACGAGGGAATCTGAAACTAATGTCACGCTTTCACTGCTACCGTGTTATTACGGCATTCACCCCTTTTATCAATTATTTACATGAAACACACAAAATACTGTGATTAACCAATTAACAATTAATCACATCCAAAATAAATGTTTTTGTTTAAATAATACATAAAACTAAATTGTGTATATGTATTATGTACAGTATCTTACAGAAGTAAGTACACCCCTCACATTTGAGTAAATGTTTTATTATATCTTTTCATGCGATAACACTGAAGAAATGACACTTTGCTACAATGTACATTATATGAATATAAATATATGCATGGAAATATTTTCAAAATATCTACACGCATGTGTGTGTATTTATATATAAACTCTCTCTCTCTCTCTGCGTGTGCGTGTGTGTGTGTCTGTGTGTTTGTGTCCGTGTGCATGCGTGTGTGTGTGTGTGTGTGTTTGTGTCCGTGTGCGTGCATGTGTGTGCGTGTGTGTGTGTGTGTGTGTGTGTGTGTGTGTGTGTGTGTGTGTGTGTGTGTGTGTGTGTGTGTGTGTGTTTGTGTCCGTGTGCGTGCATGTGTGTGCGTGTGTGTGTGTGTGTGTGTGTGTGTCTGTGTGTTTGTGTCCGTGTGCGTGTGTGTGTGTGTGTGTGTGTTTTGTGTCCGTGTGCGTGCATGTGTGTGTGCGTGTGTGTTTATGTGTATGCGTGCGTGTGTGTGTGTTTGTGTTTATGTGTGTGTGTGCGTGTGTGCGTGCGTGTGTGTGTGTGTGTGTGTGTGTATTTGTGCATGTGTGTGTGTGTGTTGTGTATGTGTGTGTGTGTGTGTGTGTGTGTGTGTGTGCGTGCGTGTGTGCGTGTGTATTGTGTGTGTGCGTGCGTGCGTGCGTGCGTGTGTGTGTGTGTGTGTGCGTGTGCGTGTGTTTGTGCGTGCGTGCGTACGTGTGTGTGTGTGATTGTGCGTGCTGTGCGCAGCTTTGTGGTGTGTGTGTGTGTGTGTGTGTGTGTGTGTGTCGTGCTGTGCGTTACGATGCGTGTGTGCTGTGTGTGTGTGCGTGTGTTCAGTGTATAGTCGTCAGCGAAGTGTGTGGTGTCAGATGTCGTGTCTGTGATGTTTGAGAGTGCTCGTAAAGTGCGTGTGTTGTGTTATCATTAAATGGATGTCAGATGCTGTGTCTGGAGGAAGGACTGTAATGGGATCTTAAAGGGACCTACAAGGAATGTCAAGAAGTAACCCTCAGAAAACATGATCTCAAGCGCTTCAATGACTAACAAACAAGCACTATTAATACACACATTATATGCACTCTGGTCTTTAATAATAATAATGTTCTCAAAGCATTATTACAGAAATCTTTCAGTTGCTCGTCTGACATGTTTTCAATGTAACTCGTTTCGGAATGTTCAGAACGTTCAAAAGTAACATTCTCGTGATGTTTGAAAATCATCAAATGGAATGTTCAGAAATAATGTTTATCATTTAATGGAATGTTTCTTGAGATATTAAAGCTTGTTTTCTGGAGGAAATATCTGTTTATGGGTTCTGAGAAATACATGTAATTCAAAGAGAGTTTTTATAAGCAAAAACCCATTTAATCTTGTTATATTTTCATAAAACAATACTTAATATCTCTTGTATTAATGTATCTTGATTTAAGAACAACATTTTGTCAATTTCTCCAGAAATTATGAATGCAACTTGCATATAAATAGTGATTAAAAGAATACAGAAAGCACGTCAGATGGTGTTATGTGCACCAAATATTACAGTTATGTAATGTGTTTATTGTCCACCCAAAGAATGAAAACGATCATCATCACCAAACCTGAACGAGTTTCTTTCTTCTGCTGAAGACAAAAGAAGATGACGCTAGTAATACAATGGCAGTCAATGGGTACCGTCACCTGCTGGATTCCCAGCATTCTTCAAAACATGGTGTTTCGTTTCCAGCAGAAGAATGAAAGTCGTTCAGGTTTTGAGACGACGTGAAGGTGATTTAAAGATGATCTTTTTCTCAGTCTCAGCTTTTAGCTCCATTAATGACTAGTGTGTCACCCTTGAACATCACCAGCGCTTTAATTAGAAGCTTTTAATAGAAACCCAATGCAGATGTCCTTCTGCTGCGGGTTATGACGACTGACGTTCAGCTTCTATCAATTATTTAAACGCCAAACCTGTCTGGAGCCTCATTATTGATCCTAAATATCCGCAGGCTCTCCTGATTGCGGTGATCTTCATCTTTCTTTTCTGTTTGAAACACTAAACTAATGCCGTTTCATGCTTTCGTTTGCCATGTTACACGCGGCACAGATCTCCTCCGACCAGGACCAGCTCTGGTGACCGCTGGAAACCCGAGACAGGTGAGCCGGCCTTCATCATCATCATCATCATCATCAGGGGTTTGAAGTCTCCTCAGATGAAGGTGTTTGTGTTTATTTCTTCTCTATAGCATCGTGAGTGTACTGAACACACGCAGGGACTCCCGAGATAATAATCAATACAACATTATTAAACACTTGCATATTTATTTTTATGTTAATTAAATTAACATGTTACAATTAAAATAATTAATAAATAAATAAAATACTTAGTAAAAATGTAAAAAAAAAAATGCTAAATTAAAATAATGGGGGAAAAAACTTGCCAAAAATATAAATATTAATTAAATAAAAGAATTCAAATTAAAATAATGAGCGAAAAAACTTGCCAAAAATATAAATATTAATTAAATAAAAGAATTAAAATTAAAATAATGAGCGAAAAAACTTGCCAAAAATATAAATATTAATTAAATAAAAGAATTGAAATTAAAATAATGAGCGAAAATACTTGCCAAAAATATAAATATTAATTAAATAAAAGAATTAAAATTAAAATGAGCGAAAAAACTTGCCAAAAATATAAATATTAATTAAATAAAAGAATTGAAATTAAAATAATGAGCGAAAAAACTTGCCAAAAATATTAATATTAATTAAATAAAAGAATTAAAATTAAAATAATGAGCGAAAAAACTTGCCAAAAAATATAAATATTAATTAAATTAAAAAATTCAAATTAAAATAATGAGCGAAAAAACTTGCCAAAAATATAAATATTAATTAAATAAAAGAATTCAAATTAAAATGAGCGAAAAAACTTGCCAAAAATATAAATATTAATTAAATAAAATAATTACAATTAAAATAATTAGCGAAAAAACTTGCCAAAAATATAAATATTAATTAAATAAAAGAATTCAAATTAAAATAATGAGCGAAAAAACTTGCAAAAATATAAATATTAATTAAATAAAATAATTAAAATTAAAATAATGAGCGAAAAAACTTGCCAAAAATATAAATATTAATTAAATAAAAGAATTAAAATTAAAATAATGAGCGAAAAAACTTGCCAAAAATATTAATATTAATTAAATAAAATAATAAAAATTAAAATAATGAGCGAAAAAACTTGCCAAAAATATAAATATTAATTAAATTAAAAAATTCAAATTAAAATAATGAGCGAAAAAAACTTGCCAAAAATATAAATATTAATTAAATAAAAGAATTAAAATTAAAATGAGCGAAAAAACTTGCCAAAAATATAAATATTAATTAAATAAAAGAATTCAAATTAAAATAATGAGCGAAAAAACTTGCAAAAATATAAATATTAATTAAATAAAAGAATTCAAATTAAAATAATGAGCGAAAAAACTTGCCAAAAATATAAATATTAATTAAATAAAAGAATTAAAATTAAAATAATGAGCGAAAAAACTTGCCAAAAATATAAATATTAATTAAATAAAAGAATTAAAATTAAAATGAGCGAAAAAACTTGCCAAAAATATAACTATTAATTAAATAAAAGAATTCAAATTAAAATAATTAGCGAAAAAACTTGCCAAAAATATAAATATTAATTAAATAAAAGAATTCAAATTAAAATAATGAGCGAAAAAACTTGCCAAAAATATAAATATTAATTAAATAAAATAATTCAAATTAAAATAATGAGCGAAAAAACTTGCCAAAAATATAAATATTAATTAAATAAAAGAATTAAAATTAAAATAATGAGCGAAAAAACTTGCCAAAAATATAAATATTAATTAAATAAAAGAATTAAAATAAAAATGAGCGAAAAAACTTGCCAAAAATATAAATATTAATTAAATAAAAGAATTGAAATTAAAATAATGAGCGAAAACACTTGCCAAAAATATAAATATTAATTAAATAAAAGAATTAAAATTAAAATAATGAGCGAAAAAACTTGCCAAAAATATAAATATTAATTAAATAAAAGAATTCAAATTAAAATAATGAGCGAAAAAACTTGCCAAAAATATAAATATTAATTAAATAAAAGAATTCAAATTAAAATAATGAGCGAAAAAACTTGCCAAAAATATAAATATTAATTAAATAAAAGAATTCAAATTAAAATAATGGGCGAAAAAACTTGGCAAAAATATAAATATTAATTAAATAAAAGAATTCAAATTAAAATAATGGGCGAAAAAACTTGGCAAAAATATAAATATTAATTAAATAAATCAATAAAAAAACATTATTTTCATAAAACACAATGTTAATTAAATTAACATGTTAAAATTTAAATAATTAAAAACTAAATAAAACACGTAGTAAAAATATAAATAGTAATTAAATAAAAAATAAAATACAAAATAATAATGGGGAAAAAATCTTGCTAAAAATATTAATATTAATTAAATAAAATAATTAAATAATGGGGGGGAAATTTGCCAAAAATATAAATATTGATTAAATTAAAAATAACTAATAATTGGGAAAAACCTTGCTAAAAATATAAATATTAATTAAATTAAAAATAATTGGGGGAAAAACTTATTAAAAATATACATATTAATTAAATTACAAAATTAAAATAATTGGGGAAAAAACTTGCTAAAAATATAAATATTAATTAAATAAAAAATAACTGGGGAAAAACTTGCAAAAAATATCAATATTAATTAAATAAAAAAAAATAAGAATTGGGGAAAAAAACTTGCTAAAAATATAAATATTAATTAAAAACGTAAAATTACAATAAATACAAAATAAATACAAAAACACTTGCTAAAAATGTAAATATAAATGTTTTACATTTTATAAAATAATTAAAACATTGCAAAAAAAATTGCTAAAAACCTAAATATTAATTAAATAGATGTAAATATTATTTTTAAAATGCATGTGATCATTAACCAGCATCTGAGACGTGTAAATTGTGAAAGTCTGGTTTATTGTGCTTTCTGCCACATGTCCAGCACACACACATCCAGAGCCACTAGATTACACTAAACTCTGAGCGTAGAACGTACAAACACACATTACATATATACAATATACACATATGCACATTGTGTAAAGATAGAGATGATAAATGATGAAATAGTCTAGTAGTGATTTCACTGCTGCTGTAATAATGCTGTTATGTGTTTCAGAGACGGGACAATCCCAGGATCTGAGACTCAGTGAACTCTCTCTCGTTCATTAATCAGCATCCGGAGAGAAGGTCACCGAGATGAAGAACGGGGAGAACTCAGATCCTGATATGAGTGTTCAGACTCAGCACACTGCTTTATGTGTATGTAAACGACGCTTTGGCTCGTAATAAACCACGATCGTCTGAATCCGGTGCGTCTCAGGGTTTGTTCTGTGTCCAGGTGTATTCCAGGTGAGGTGGGCGGAGCTTCGTGACCCACAGGTGACCCAGTAATGTTCGTTTATACAATACTATTTAAACACATTGCTCATTTCTGAGCATTCATTTATTCAGCTGATGAGAAAATTAACGCTCGTATAATATTTGATGCGTGATCATGACTTTAATGACTCGTTATCTGCTCTTTATTAATGTCTCAAACATCGTTCACTGAACATTCTATTTCTGAAACGTTTGAAATGTTACACTTGTTTCAGAACGTTCTAAAGTAACGATACAATGAAACGTTCGTATGACGGAGAACAAACGTTCAGGAGTAACATTTGCTCTCTTAACGAGCTGCTGCGTATAGTCTCAGCGCTTCATTAGGATCTGTCCACGTGGTTTTTTAATTACATGAAGCCTGGGTCTGCTGATTGTAATTCCCAGTGAGATCTGTGTCTTTATGGAAAGAGTTTTCAGCAGAATGATGTTTTTCAAATGTCCACAGACTAATGAACCTGTATGGATTTATTAAATTATGTATTTCATATATGTGTCCCTGGAGCACAATCATAAGCAGCACAGCTATATTTATAGCAATAACCAACAATATGGCTCAAAATTATACATTTATCTTGTATGCCAAAAATCATTAGATATTAAGATCGTGTTCCATGAAGATATTTAGTAAATTTCCCACCATAAATATATCAAAACTTAATATTTGATTAGTAATATGCATTGCTAAGAACTTCATTTGGACATCTTTAAAGATGATTTTCTCAATATTTAGATTTTTTTGCACCCTCAGATTCCAGATTTACAAATATTGTCCAAACCATACATCAATGGAAATATTATTTATTCAGCTTTCAGATGATGCACACATCTCAATTTAGAAAAATTGACACTTTTGTGCTCCAGGGTCACATATTTAGTTCTTTTATTTTAGACCGTATTTATTTATTATTTTGTTTTAGACACTATTAATTATTTATTTATTTATTATTTTGTTTTGTTTTAGACACTATTAATTATTTATTTATTATTTTGTTTTGTTTTAGACACTATTAATTATTTATTTATTTATTATTTAGTTTTTTTGTAGACACTATTAATTATTTAATTATTTATTTATTTATTATTTTGTTTTTTTGTAGACACTATTAATTATTTAATTATTTATTTATTTATTTATTATTTTGTTTTGTTTTAGACACTATTAATTATTTATTATTATTTATTTATTGATTTTGTTTTTTTTAGACACTATTAATTATTTAATTTTTATTTATTTAGTTTTTGTTTTTTGTAGACACTATTAATTATTTAATTATTTATTTATTTATTTATTATTTTGTTTTGTTTTAGACACTATTAATTATTTAATTATTTATTATTATTTTGTTTTGTTTTAGACACTATTAATTATTTATTTATTTATTTATTATTTTGTTTTGTTTTAGACACTATTAATTATTTATTTATTATTTAGTTTTAGACACTATTAATTATTTATTTATTTATTATTTAGGTTTTTTTAGACACTATTAATTATTTATTTATTATTTGTTTTAGACACTATTAATTATTTATTTATTATTTTGTTTTGTTTTAGACACTATTAATTATTTATTTATTATTTTGTTTTAGACACTATTAATTATTTATTTATTGTTTTGTTTTAGACACTATTAATTATTTATTTATTTATTTATTTATTATTTTGTTTTAGACACTATTAATTATTTATTTATTTATTTATTTATTATTTTGTTTTAGACACTATTAATTATTTAATTATTTATTTATTTATTTTTTGTTTTAGACACTATTAATTATTTAATTATTTATTTATTTATTATTTTGTTTTAGACTATTAGATTACTTTAATTATTTATTTATTTATTATTTTGTTTTAGACTATTAATTATTTAATTATTTATTTATTATTTTGTTTTGTTTTAGACACTATTAATTATGTATTTATTTGATTAATACGTTTTTTTGTTTCTGTCATGTTATTTTGACACTTATTTAGACCGTATTTATTTTGTAAATTATTTATTATTTTTATTATTTTTATTTCAGATCACTCTTATGTATTATATTTATTAATTGTGGTGTTACATTATTCATAATGGGGTACATTTGACACACATTTATATTAAATTATTATATCATGAAATATCTTGATTCTCGCCTTTATAGATTATATTATAAACTATGCATATCTGTTTATGGATGTCATTACATATTTTTAATATAACTGACTTTATGTGAATTTAACATTGAAAGTTAATGTGAATAAAAAATATTGCAAGTTAGGCTATTAATCATAACACTTTGATTGTACAGAAAGAGAGCAAAGAACATTTACACAGACACAAACTCCCATTATAATCACCGAAGCTGTTTACAGTATGAAATTAATATCTTATAGATTAGTACACACATCTGCACTGTTGTTTCTGACGAGCGAGTGAAGAAAACACCGGTGTTTCAGCGGTGACGCCTCTGATTGGTCGTCGCATTCATAAGCTCAACAGACTCGTCTGTGATTGGTTGTAATGCGCAGCGCTGTATAAACGCGTCTCTCTCTGGCTCAGCGAATGCAGATTTGAATTAAGCAGCTGATGATATGACGCCTGAATGATTGTATTAAATATAGAAAATAATAATCGGCTATTTTTTGGAAGCATGTGAGCATCAAACATGTACATCTCTTGTAATATCTTCAGTTCAGTATACCGAGCTGCAGCGTGACTTCACTTGGACACATCTCTTTAACACCACGTGATTCATACACACGTTGCTGCTGATTATGATTGATATTTCTGACACAAACAAGAGAAAGCGTATCTCAAGCCCCGGTGCACACCGTCTCCATGTCGTTCATCCCGGACACCGTAGCGAAGCGTGCCCCGGGTCACGTAATGATGCTAGATGACGTCACACAGGTGAGTTCACCCTACAGTATATTTGCATTACTTGCATAAACATGTCGTCGTGGGAGAGTCTCGGGATGTAGATAAGGTCCCAAAAGCATCGTTAGGCAACTGTTACTAGGGTCGTGCCCCAGCACAGCTCACCGATTCGGTGTTTACCGACACGAACCCGGATTGAACTCCAGCTAGAAGCATAGCTTCGTGTTAGGAACACATATGGACACGACGAGGACGCTAACATGCAGTACTACTATCTGTATCGTCCATTCTATCTAAATATGTAATGCTTTTTAATTATGTATTTTCGTAAGCGCTGTTTTTGAAGAGTGCGCATGCGCTTGAATGCATAAGGGAACCCCGGAGTATGACGTCAGAGGGAACCCGTTATGAATCAAACATTAAATAAAGCACAATGACCAGGGGCGTGTCTGGGGGGGGGGGTGCTTGACCCCCAGGGGCGTGTCTGGGGGGGGGGGTGCTTGATCCCCAGGGGCGTGTCTGGGGGGGGGGCTTGACCCCAGGGGCGTGTCTGGGGGGGGGGGTGCTTGACCCCCAGGGGCGTGTCTGGGGGGGGGTGCTTGACCCCCCTTG
>JAPDDL010000201.1:32500-47750 GCA_027422435.1 Schizopygopsis pylzovi
TTCCATTGCTGAGACACTTCTCCATTCACTTCCATTGCTCAGACACTTCTCCATTCACTTCCATTGCTCAGACACTTCTCCATTCACTTCCATTGATGACACACTTCTCCATTCACTTCCATTGATGAGACACTTCTCCATTCACTTCCATTGCTCAGACACTTCTCCATTCACTTCCATTGCTCAGACACTTCTCCATTCACTTCCATTGCTCAGACACTTCTCCATTCACTTCCATTGCTCAGACACTTCTCCATTCACTTCCATTGATGAGACACTTCTCCATTCACTTCCATTGCTCAGACACTTCTCCATTCACTTCCATTGCTCAGACACTTCTCCATTCACTTCCATTGCTCAGACATTTCTCCATTCACTTCCATTGCTCAGACACTTCTCCATTCACTTCCATTGATGAGACACTTCTCCATTCACTTCCATTGATGAGACACTTCTCCATTCACTTCCATTGCTCAGACACTTCTCCATTCACTTCCATTGCTCAGACACTTCTCCATTCACTTCCATTGCTCAGACACTTCTCCATTCACTTCCATTGCTCAGACACTTCTCCATTCACTTCCATTGATGACACACTTCTCCATTCACTTCCATTGATGAGACACTTCTCCATTCACTTCCATTGCTCAGACACTTCTCCATTCACTTCCATTGCTCAGACACTTCTCCATTCACTTCCATTGCTCAGACACTTCTCCATTCACTTCCATTGATGAGACACTTCTCCATTCACTTCCATTGCTCAGACACTTCTCCATTCACTTCCATTGCTCAGACACTTCTCCATTCACTTCCATTGCTCAGACACTTCTCCATTCACTTCCATTGCTCAGACACTTCTCCATTCACTTCCATTGATGAGACACTTCTCCATTCACTTCCATTGCTCAGACACTTCTCCATTCACTTCCATTGCTCAGACACTTCTCCATTCACTTCCATTGCTCAGACACTTCTCCATTCACTTCCATTGCTCAGACACTTCTCCATTCACTTCCATTGCTCAGACACTTCTCCATTCACTTCCATTGCTCAGACACTTCTCCATTCACTTCCATTGCTCAGACACTTCTCCATTCACTTCCATTGCTCAGACACTTCTCCATTCACTTCCATTGCTCAGACACTTCTCCATTCACTTCCATTGCTCAGACACTTCTCCATTCACTTCCATTGCTCAGACACTTCTCCATTCACTTCCATTGCTCAGACACTTCTCCATTCACTTCCATTGCTCAGACACTTCTCCATTCACTTCCATTGCTCAGACATTTCTCCATTCACTTCCATTGCTCAGACACTTCTCCATTCACTTCCATTGCTCAGACACTTCTCCATTCACTTCCATTGCTCAGACACTTCTCCATTCACTTCCATTGCTCAGACACTTCTCCATTCACTTCCATTGCTCAGACACTTCTCCATTCACTTCCATTGCTCAGACACTTCTCCATTCACTTCCATTGCTCAGACATTTCTCCATTCACTTCCATTGCTCAGACACTTCTCCATTCACTTCCATTGCTCAGACACTTCTCCATTCACTTCCATTGCTCAGACACTTCTCCATTCACTTCCATTGCTCAGACACTTCTCCATTCACTTCCATTGCTCAGACACTTCTCCATTCACTTCCATTGCTCAGACACTTCTCCATTCACTTCCATTGCTCAGACACTTCTCCATTCACTTCCATTGCTCAGACATTTCTCCATTCACTTCCATTGCTCAGACACTTCTCCATTCACTTCCATTGATGACACATTTCTCCATTCACTTCCATTGCTCAGACACTTCTCCATTCACTTCCATTGATGAGACACTTCTCCATTCACTTCCATTGCTCACACACTTCTCCATTCACTTCCATTGCTCAGACACTTCTCCATTCACTTCCATTGCTCAGACACTTCTCCATTCACTTCCATTGCTCAGACACTTCTCCATTCACTTCCATTGCTCAGACATTTCTCCATTCACTTCCATTGCTCAGACACTTCTCCATTCACTTCCATTGCTCAGACACTTCTCCATTCACTTCCATTGCTCAGACACTTCTCCATTCACTTCCATTGATGACACACTTCTCCATTCACTTCCATTGATGACACACTTCTCCATTCACTTCCATTGATGACACACTTCTCCATTCACTTCCATTGCTAAGACACTTCTCCATTCACTTCCATTGCTCAGACACTTCTCCATTCACTTCCATTGCTGAGACACTTCTCCATTCACTTCCATTGCTGAGACACTTCTCCATTCACTTCCATTGCTGAGACACTTCTCCATTCACTTCCATTGCTAAGACACTTCTCCATTCACTTCCATTGCTCAGACACTTCTCCATTCACTTCCATTGATGACACACTTCTCTATTCACTTCCATTGCTCAGACACTTCTCCATTCACTTCCATTGCTCAGACACTTCTCCATTCACTTCCATTGCTCAGACACTTCTCCATTCACTTCCATTGATGACACACTTCTCCATTCACTTCCATTGCTCAGACACTTCTCCATTCACTTCCATTGATGACACACTTCTCCATTCACTTCCATTGCTCAGACACTTCTCCATTCACTTCCATTGCTAAGACACTTCTCCATTCACTTCCATTGAGACACTTCTCCATTCACTTCCATTGCTCAGACACTTCTCCATTCACTTCCATTGATGAGACACTTCTCCATTCACTTCCATTGATGACACACTTCTCCATTCACTTCCATTGATGACACACTTCTCCATTCACTTCCATTGCTCAGACACTTCTCCATTCACTTCCATTGCTCAGACACTTCTCCATTCACTTCCATTGCTGAGACACTTCTCCATTCACTTCCATTGCTCAGACACTTCTCCATTCACTTCCATTGCTGAGACACTTCTCCATTCACTTCCATTGATGACACATTTCTCCATTCACTTCCATTGCTCAGACACTTCTCCATTCACTTCCATTGCTGAGACACTTCTCCATTCACTTCCATTGCTAAGACACTTCTCCATTCACTTCCATTGCTCAGACACTTCTCCATTCACTTCCATTGCTGAGACACTTCTCCATTCACTTCCATTGATGAGACACTTCTCCATTCACTTCCATTGCTCAGACACTTCTCCATTCACTTCCATTGCTCAGACACTTCTCCATTCACTTCCATTGCTCAGACACTTCTCCATTCACTTCCATTGCTCAGACACTTCTCCATTCACTTCCATTGCTCAGACACTTCTCCATTCACTTCCATTGCTCAGGCACTTCTCCATACCTGATGAAGACACAAACACAGTGAGCAGATTCACAGCTAATGCTGATGTTATGATGAGATCCGAGTGTTAGTGTATGTGTCGGTCTCTCAGCGCTGAATGATGCTGGCGTCTGGGTGATGAGCGTCTATCGGTGTCTATCATCAGTGTTCGGTCTCACTCGGGACTCTTGTGTTGAGTGTTCGAGGGCAATGTGAGATCCACGCACACTTCAGCCCAAACCGCAGCTGATAAGAGCTGCACATCATCACAAACACATCAGTGACCGGGTTCAGTTTCACACCGTGTCAAGATGAGTCAACCTTTCTGGAGACAAATCAATCAGCAGTGTGACCAAAAAGATATTGTTTATTGTGTTATATTAATGGCTGAAACTAGGAACCAACATTTTGTCTCTTCAAAATATGATCATTTGATTTTTTTATGACTATTTCTAATAAGGATGTTGTGTTTCGAATGGCAAAACAAGAAGATAGTAATAATTAATTTTTTTAACATCCAATAAAATAAATAAAAATAGATTTAATAAAAATGACATTTCTGGACATATGCAGTGTTATTTTAGCATATTTACTATTATAGTTTTTATATTTAAAATTAGATTTAATTGTATATTTTCTGATAGTTGTTTTATTTGTCTATATAGATTTTATTCATTTTATTTTTGGTTTTAGGTTTACTTTGTTTAGTGCATCAAGATCAATGAAACCATTATAAACAATTTTTTTTTTTTTCAATATTTAAAAAATATTAATATTTTTATTTTATATCATGTAATATTTTTTTATGGTTTTAGTTTTAGTTAACTATAACCCTGTTTTAAATCATTCTGTCTAATTATGAAAATTATTATAAAAAAAATATAATTCTGGAAAAATATTATTTCTGGTTTTGTTGATGTAGGAGCTTTAATTTCAGAATTTGTAAAGGTTTTCAAACAGAGAAAAACATTAAAAACAAGCACAAGTAACACTTATGATTATGAATTCATAACTATAAGTGAGGCGATAGTCCTCCAGACCTCTATGAATATCATTAAACGCGCCTCAATCTGTCATCACATTACATGCGAGCAAATAAACACTGCTTTTTTCTGTCTCTACTTTATGGATTCTTAGCGTCAGCAATATTAAAAAGTGCAAAGCAGTTGAATTTACATGATCAAGAATTGATCTGAGAATCACCAGGACGTCCTCTCGTCACTATTAACCTTCAGCGACATCCAGGAGAGACCTTTACTGACCGCAAAACACTCTCTCTTGATATCTAAGATCAAGATACATTTACTGAAGAAGAGAAATGACTGAAGCTCCAAGGCAGGAAGTCATCTGCTTCACTTCCTGTCCCCTGAGATACAATCCAATTTTGGTATCCCAGAATCTTGTGCGATCCATTCGGCTTAGCTAAAAAATATAAGGTGAGTTTTTGTGTATAGTATATTTCTGAATAACTTTGTGCACTTTTGATGTTATTTCTAGCAATAAATCAGTATTATAGTAATGAAATATTGGTTTAGGTATCACCAAATCTCCTTCTATTTTGTTGTAGAGCATTAAACCGTTATGCTGCCTCAGAAGTCTGTCCGAAATCAGTTTCGTGAGGGGCCTTTGTGCATAAACACTGCCTGCAAAGTCATTGCCAAGTCAGCTGCCTAGGCTTTCGGACGCTGCCATGATAACTAAAGTCTTGTTTTATAAAAAATCTTTCAAAATGAAGTGAGTTTAAGCTTGAAACAAGAAGCAAAAAATATATATATATTTTGACCTATGGGTGTGATTGACCTCTCCTATAGACAGGTCAGTCAGAGGTCAATGGGAGGTCAGTTTAAGGTCAATCTGATGTCAGCCTGAGGTTCACCTGAGGTCAGTGTGAGGTCAGTCCGAGGTCAGTGTGCGATCAGATTTAGGTCAGTCTGGGGTCAGAGGTCACTGTAAGGTCCATCTGAGGTCAGTGTGCTATCAATCTGAGGTAAGATTTAGGTCAGTCCAGGGTCAGAGGTCACTGTGTGGTCCGTCTGAGGTCAATTTGAGGTCAGTTTGAGGTCAGTGTGCGATCAGTCCGAGGTCAGAGGTCAGTGTGGGTTCAGAGGTCAGTCTGAGATCAGTGTGCGATCAGAGGTCACTGTGAGGTCAGTCTGAGGTCAATTTGAGGTCAGTGTGTGTTCAGTCGGAGGTCAGATTTGGGTCAGTCCGAGGTCAGAGGTCAGTGTGGTATCTGAGGTCAGTGTGCGGTCAGGGGTCACTGTGAGGTCAGTCTGAAGTCAGAGGTCAGTGCGCAGTCAGTCTGAAGTCATTGTGAGGTCAGTTAGAGGTCAGTGTGCGTTCAATCTGAGATCAGATTTGGGTCAGTCCAAGGTCAGTGTTGGGTCAGAGGTCAGTCTGAGGTCAGTGTGCAGTCAGAGGTCACTGAGTTCAGTCTGAGGTCAGTGTGCGGTCAGAGGTCACTGTGAATTCAGTCTAAGTTCAGTCCGAGGTCAGTGTGCGGTCAGAGGTCACTGTGAGTTCAGTCTGAGGTCAGTGTGTGGTGAGAGGTCACTGTGAGTTCAGTCTAAGGTCAGTCCAGGTCAGTGTGCGGTCAGAGGTCACTGTGAGGTCAGTCTGAGGTCAGTGTGCGGTCAGAGGTCACTGTGAATTCAGTCTAAGTTCAGTGTACGGTCAGTGTGCGGTCAGAGGTCACTGTGAGTTCAGTCTGAGGTCAGTGTGCGGTCAGAGGTCACTGTGAGTTCAGTCTGAGGTCAGTCTGAGGTCAGTGTGCGGTCAGAGGTCACTGTGAATTCAGTCTAAGTTCAGTCCGAGGTCAGTGTGCGGTCAGAGGTCACTGTGAGTTCAGTCTGAGGTCAGTCTGAGGTCAGTGTGCGGTGAGAGGTCACTGTGAGGTCAGTCTAGTTCAGGTCCGAGGTCAGTGTGCGGTCAGAGGTCACTGTGAGTTCAGTCTGAGGTCAGTCTGAGGTCAGTGTGCGGTCAGAGGTCACTGTGAGTTCAGTCTGAGGTCAGTGTGCGGTCAGAGGTCACTGTGAGTTCAGTCTGAGGTCAGTCTGAGGTCAGTGTGCGGTGAGAGGTCACTGTGAGTTCAGTCTAAGGTCAGTCCAAGGTCAGTGTGCGGTCAGAGGTCACTGTGAGTTCAGTCTGAGGTCAGTCTAAGGTCAGTGTGCGGTGAGAGGTCACTGTGAGTTCAGTCTAAGGTCAGTCTGAGGTCAGTGTGCGGTCAGAGGTCACTGTGAGTTCAGTCTAAGGTCAGTCCAAGGTCAGTGTGCGGTCAGAGGTCACTGTGAGGTCAGTGTGCGGTCAGAGGTCACTGTGAGTTCAGTCTAAGGTCAGTCTGAGGTCAGAGGTCACTGTGAGTTCAGTCTAAGGTCAGTCCAAGGTCAGTATGCGGTCAGAGGTCACTGTGAGGTCAGTGTGCGTTCAGTGTGCGTTCAGTGTGCGTTCTCAGCACAACATCCTCATGTTTGAGGATAAAGCCGAACGTGTTGACTGTGTGGAGGAGAATCAGTTGGAGATCAGCTTCTGTTTCACTGCATTCGCAGAACTGACCGGCAGCTTGACTTTTAAAGTCGTGTCTGGTTTGCGTTTCACTCTCTGAATGAGAGAAGGGCATGAAGACGTTGAGCGCAGAAGTGAAGGATGAGAGCCACGTCCTGAAATCTAAGATCACGCACGTTTCTGCATGTAGCTAAACCACATATATCAGTATCATAAATTAAGTCTGTTGATAATCTACAAATGAGTTTAAGAGAAATGTCTTTGATTTGATTTGCGATTAGGTATTTATGAGGTCGTTATTCCTCATCAGACTTCAGCTCCGTTAACATGAACGATCACACGCTGACACGCACAGATGACTGCTTTCCATGTGTTTGTGTCTTTTACATTTTCAACAATGTAAATAATACATAAATATATGATTAAAATATATATTTTAAAAAAATTATTTAAATGAAAATATATATATATTGGTAGAAAATAAATTTACATAAATATATATTAAAACATATTTCCGCACATGTCTTTTTGTATATTTTGGAATAAACGTATAAAAATATAATTTTTCCATATAGCCAGGACACTCACAGACAAGAGGAGTGACAATCTGAAGAAGCTCTTAATAGCTTTATTAGTTCCCAGACAAGCATAAAACATGGATTTCTATCAGTTAAGCTTTTTACAACAACACTATTTTATTTACCTGCTCTTATAATGCGTTAAATAGAATCAATGCCAGTTAAACAGAAGAATTCAAGTCTTTTAAAACCTCTCTCTCTCTCTCTCTCTCTCTCTCTCTCTCTCTGTCTCTCTCTCTCTCTCTCTCTCTCTCTCTGTCTGCTCTCTCTCGTCTCTCTCTCTATGTTAACGTTTTGTTCATCCCAAATAGATTTGTTTTATTAGTGTGTGAGAGATGGAGGGAGAGAGAGAGAGAGACAGACAGACAGACAGAGAGAGACACACAGAGAGAGAGAGAGAGAGAGACACAGAGAGAGAGACACAGAGAGAGAGAGAGAGAGAGAGAGACAGACAGACAGACAGAGAGAGAGAGACACACACAGAGAGAGAGAGAGAGAGACACACAGAGAGAGAGAGAGAGACAGAGAGAGAGAGACACAGAGAGAGAGACACAGAGAGAGAGAGAGAGAGAGAGAGACAGACAGACAGACAGAGAGAGAGAGACACACAGAGAGAGAGAGAGACACAGAGAGAGAGACACAGAGAGAGAGAGAGAGAGAGAGAGAGAGAGAGACAGACAGAGAGAGAGAGACCGACAGAGAGAGAGAGACACACACAGAGAGAGAGAGACACACAGAGAGAGAGAGAGAGACAGACAGAGAGAGAGAGACACACAGAGAGAGAGAGAGAGAGAGAGAGAGAGAGAGAGAGACACACAGAGAGAGAGAGAGAGAGAGAGAGAGAGAGAGACACACAGAGAGAGAGAGAGAGAGAGAGAGAGAGAGAGAGAGAGAGACACACAGAGAGAGAGGGAGGTTTTTAAAACGTCGCTAGGGCACTTTTATTTTGTAGCGGAAGAGCGACTCCTGCTGTTCGCTGACGGAACACACACTTCCGCTGAACACTGAATATATTCCGAGTGTCAGAATCAGCTTTATTGTCAGGTATGTTTATTTACACATACGAGGAATTAGTTAATTCTGTCATTAGTCGTGACAGAAGCACCGCAGTGCAACAGAATGACAGTGACAGGACAAAAACACATGAAAGAACATGTAAACAAGGAATAACAATGATTGTCAATTGTGTGTACAGGTGTATAACAATGGACAGTTTTGTATGTACAGGTATATTATGTGCAATTGAAGTGTAGACTAAGTATGTGTGTTAGATAAATAAGTGTATATATAGTGTGTGGGCCATCTCTGCTGAATTAACATATATGTCATATTTAAAAATCATATCTGCTGTTAGTGAAAACATGTCATAATTTATTCAAAACCCACGAGAAAAATAACTATATAAACTGCATTCGACTGAATATTGACCGAATGTATTTTTAATCTGATTTTGTAACAATTAGGTAGTCGGTTCTGCTGGAGCTATTCACTGTAATAATGAATTATGGATTCTAATAAGATAAGGAATATTTAATAGTTACGCAATGTGACTCGTTCTGCAGCTTACACCGAGCGAGTCATTTGAATCATCGACTCAACCGATTCATTCCAGAACGACGCACACGTGTTCGGTTCACTTTGTTGTGAATCAGCTGAACCGAATCCCAAAATGTTACCGAATCACTTGTTTTTGGTCAGATTTCTGTTCATTTATTGAGAATCAAATTCTGCCTGCCTTTTTATTGAATATAATCAAATAATCTTCTACTTATATTTAGTATACATAAATGTAAACAGTCATAACATCAGTGTGTGACGTAACATGTCACGAGAGGATAAAGATCAAACCCGGTACATTTGGTGAACATGACAATTACAAAAACAAGCCAACAATATGCTCATTAAAAAAGCTAATAATCATAATAATCATAACAGCATGTATGTGTGTTTTTAGTGGCATCTCCTGACAAATATGGTTTACATTAAATCATAGCATTAGTGTTGTTAGTTTAAATCATCATAATGCATCTGTACTACAGTAAAGATCATAATTTAATAATAATAATAATACCTCTGGTGCTCATAGACTTCAAAACGTGAACCAATATCTCATATTTATGCTTTCATACTTAACATGGGCTTTAAAGAGAACTGTACAAGATATAAACTGAATCATCCTGCAATAGAATTTAAGATGCATTTCTATGGAAGATTGCTTGTCACAGAATAAAAATAAAAACAATGAAAAGGTAATTTTGACTTTTTAATCTCACAATTCTGACTTTTGTCTCTGAGTTATGAGACTAACTCAGTTATGAGATATAAACTCAGAATTATGAGACTAACTCATTTATGAGATATAAACTCAGTTATGAGATATAAACTCAGTTATGAGATATAAACTCAGAATTATGAGACTAACTCATTTATGAGATATAAACTCAGAATTATGAGACAAACTCAATTATGAGATATAAACTCAGAATTATGAGACAAACTCAATTATGAGATATAAACTCAGAATTATGAGACAAACTCAGTTATGAGATATAAACTCAGAATTATGAGACAAACTCAATTATGAGATATAAACTCAGAATTATGAGACAAACTCAATTATGAGATATAAACTCAGAATTATGAGACAAACTCAGTTATGAGATATAAACTCAGAATTATGAGACCAACTCAATTAAGAGATATAAACTCAGAATTATGAGACAACTCAATTATGAGATATAAACTCAGAATTATGAGACAAACTCAATTATGAGATATAAACTCAGAATTATGAGACAAACTCAGTTATGAGATATAAACTCAGAATTATGAGCAACAATTATAGTTAAACTCAATAAGCAATTATGAGATATAAACTCAGAATTTAGATCTTTGGTAAAACTCAATATAGACAATCTATTGAGTTAAATGAATTTAGCAATCAGTTATAATAAAACTAGAATACATATAACACAGTTTGAGATTAAAACCGAAAATTATGAGATTAAAACAGAAAAGTCAAAATGCAATATTAATAAATTCACGTTTTGACCTATTTCGTCCCTCTGAAGTCCAAGCTTATATCGTGTAAAGTAAAAAAAGTCTGAATTGTGAGATTAAAAAGGTAAGTCTTTAGTTTGTGGTGGAAACAGGCTCCCATATATTTCATACAATGTATGTGTTAAATAATTGAGCCTCTATTCAATTGATTAGTACATCAGCAAATACATTAAATACAGTATTAGACACACAGGTAGAATAGTAGATGCTTACGTTATATTTAAGGCAATACTTCGTGAGGTGTTGATAGTGGCACTCAAACTGATATATATCTGAAATAACCCTGAACACAGAACTAAACGAGTGTTTGCCCTGACGATGTTTGGTGGAAATCATATTGCTTCAAGCTCTAGATTCGGTAACGATCCTCAGAAGTGATTTTGGTAAGGCCCTAAAGCATACACAGATTACATTCAGATCAGTCAGACAGCAGCTTGACCTATCAAACACACTCAAACCAGCTGGACGTCTGGCGTTTGGCTGTCAAACACGGACCTGAGCCACGAGAAATGACCGAAACCAAGCTATAAAGGCCGTCTGTATATACAAGTGCGTGTTTATTAGGGCTGGGACGATAATGATGATTGCCTGCTGAGGCGAAACTCAATAGAACGCTCCATAGCAACAGTTGCGCCCATGACAAGACTGTGCCGCCGCCATTTTGGACTGAAACCTACACAAACACGCCGTAGAATAATAGGAGCCAGTCGCGCTTGACTAACTTACAATAACACATTTAAAGTATATATATATATATTATATATACGCGCCACCTAGTGGCTGTTACCCAAAAAACACCCCAAAAGAGTTGGTATTCTATACTCTTTGTACATACTCAAAACTATGTGCTTTTTCTTTCACAAAAAGAGTACATACTTTTAGGGCATAGTATAAATTGGGAAGCAGCAATTGATTAATTTCTTAAATATACATTTTTCTTTAAGCTTGTTTTTCCGGGTGTCGTTTTTATTGCTAGCGTTGTTTTACCGATCGTTCACGTGACCGATAACGATGACGTTCGCTTTAAGCTCCTCCTCCGTGTCTAAGTTTCGTTTTCCTTTCCTCAGGATCCACTTTTATTTGCCCGTAAGTCCATAAACTCGGTTCTCCAGACCGGTTCTCTTCAACATGACGGAGGCGGCGATCGTTAAGCAGATCTGCGCTCATAACGGAGCCATGGATCACGACGCGCTAGCGTCAATATTCGGTCTGTACGATGACGCCATGGACTCGGTCGTCGGTAGAAGTGACTCGGTCGCCGTGGCGGTCGTGAACGGACAGAAGAAGGTGATCGCCAGAACCAAAGTCCGTCTGTGTCGAGTCCAGAGCTGCGCGGGCTGCCCGAGTCTGCATCTGTGTAAGTGGTTTCTGTTCGGGTCCTGCCGCTTCAACCGAGGACGGTGAGTGTGTTTACCGTCGAATATCTACCGTTAAACAACATTAGTCCCCGTACAAGCTAGGAATCATGTTCTCAGATCATAAATCATTCAGATGATGCTTCTACTGTTGATCTAGTGGCTATAGATTCAATATTTATTCAGTATATATACAGTATTAACCCTCGACGGCACACATCATCTTATTATCGACAACGTTTGACAATATTCCACTAATTAGTAGATCAATTAAAACAATATGCTCAGACTAAATATGGTGTATATGTATATTAGTGCTGTCAAATGATTAATCACAAACAAAATAATAGTTTGTTTACATAATGTATATGTATATGTGTGTGTGTGCTGTGTATATTTATTATGTATATATATAAATAAATACACACACATGCATGTATAATATATATTTATGGAAATATGTTGTTTATATGTTTAATATAAATATATACATGTAAATATTTTCAAAACATATACTGCATGTGTGTGTGTATTTCTATACACATAATAAATATACACAGCACACACACATATATATATATATATATTATGTAAACAGTTTTATTTTGGATGCGATTAATAGTTTGACAGAACTAATATATATATATATATGCTTTTAATCGTGCTGTTAAATGATTAATCACATCCAAAATGAAAGTATATATTTACATGTATTATTTTATTATTAATTATTATAATATTATTTCTAAATGTAATTTAAGTATACATTTATGTATATATTTTAAGATTTTTTTAAATATTTGATATTTATGTTTCTATATATATTTTTCTGTAATATAAATTATTTAATATTATATATTTTATTTATATAAATATATACATTTTCCAAATACATACTTTATGTGTTTGTATTTATTAATATGCATACATAATAATATACACGGCACACATATATATTATGTAAACAGAAACTTTTATTTTGGATGTGATTAATCGATTGACAGAGTGTGTGTGTGCGTGTGCGCGTGTGTCTGTGTGTGTGCGTGTGTGTCTGTGTCTGTGTGTGTGTGTGTGCGTGTGTCTGTGTGTGTGTGTGTCTGTGTGTGTGTGTGTGTCTGTGTGTGCGTGTGCGCGTGTGTCTGTGTGTTTGCGTGTGTGTCTGTGTGTGTGTGTGCGTGTGTCTGTGTCTGTGTGTGCGTGTGTGTCTGTGTGTGCGTGTGTGTGTGTCTGTGTGTGTGTATGTGTGTGTGTGCGTGTGTCTGTGTGTGTGTGTGTGTGTCTGTGTGTGTGTGTGTGTGTGTCTGTGTGTGTGTGTGTGTGTCTGTGTGCGTGTGCGTCTGTGTGTGTGTCTGTGTGTGTGTGTGTGTGTGTCTCTGTGTGTGTGTGTGTGTGTGCGCGTGTGTCTGTGTGCGTGTGTCTGTGTGCGTGTGTCTGTGTGCGTGTGTCTGTGTGCGTGTGTGTCTGTGTGTGTGTGCGTCTTGTGTGTGTGTGTGTGTGTCTGTGTGTGTGTGTGCGTCTTGTGTGTGTGTGTGTGTGTCTGTGTGTGTGTGTGTGTGTGTGTGTGTGCGTGTGTCTGTGTGCGTGTGTCTGTGTGCGTGTGTCTGTGTGTGTGTCTGTGCGTGTGCGCGTGCGTGTGCGTGCGTGCGTGTCTGTGCGTGTGTCTGTGTGTGTGTCTGTGCGTGTGCGCGTGCGTGTGTCTGTGCGTCTTGTGTGTGTGTGTGTGCGTGCGTGCGTGTGTGTCTGTGTGTCTGTGTGCGTCTGTGTGTGCGTGTGTGTGTGCATGTGTCTGTGTGCGTCTGTGTGTCTGTGTGCGTGTGTGTGTGTGTGTGTGTGTGCGTCTGTGTGTGTGTGTGCGTGCGTGTGTGTGTGTGTGTGTGCATGTGTCTGTGTGCGTGTGTCTGTGTGCGTGTGTCTGTGTGCGTGTGTCTGTGTGCATGTGTCTGTGTGCGTGTGTCTGTGTGCGTGTGTCTGTGTGCGTGTGTCTGTGTGCGTGTGTCTGTGTGTGTGTGTGCGTGTGTCTGTGTGTGTGTGTGTGCATCTGTGTGTCTGTGTGTGTGTGTGTGTGTGTGCGTGTGTGTAATATTTTTATTTAAAAATCAACCAAATCAAATCACTTTTATTGTCACAAATCACCATGAAACAAATCCATCATTAAGACGTTTATTAAATACGAATCCATAATTCATAATAATGCTTTCTCCAGTGAAAAAGTGTTCTGGTCTGAATCAGGAGAGAAATCTGCACTTTATCACCGGAGAAACAGTTATTATGAATTATGGACTGTGGATTATTGTGATGTTTTCATCAGCTCTCGTTCTGACGGCACCCATTCACTTCCATTGCTGAGAGACACGTCTCTACAAACCTGATGAAGAAACAAACTCATCCTAATGCTTACAAGTCTGTTTTCTCTCGCAGACGAGGATGCCGCTTCAGCCACGACCTGCTCTCGGGTCAGAATGCACTGGTTCTGACCGCTCATGGTCTGAACACACTGGACGTAAAGGAGCTGTGTGTAATACTGATGCAGAGCGATTACTCGTTCCTGCCAGCGGTGAGTATTTCGCACATATCACTCTCTAAGTGTCGAGTTCTGTGTTGAGGCTGAAAATGGTGCTGGTTTCTCAGGTGTGTCACTCGTATAATAACGGCACGGGAGAATACGGCCGCTGTCCGGACGCCGAGAACTGCAGGAGGCTCCACATCTGCGAGAAATACCTGCGCGGCTCCTGCGACTGCTCTCGCGCTCACGACTTCTACGAGCCGCATCCGCTGAAGACGCTGCAGGACCGAGGCATCCCCACAGAACTCATGGCCATCTTGAAGGACCTGTACTCCAACATCGAAGCCCTGAGGAGTCTTTCCAAAGCAGCTTCTGGTCCAAACGCTGCGGGACCGAACCCCAGAAGAGGCCCGAATGCACAGAACCGGAGACCGTCGAGTGGTTTTAACGCAGGCCGAGGACAAGATGCTCAGAGGTTTCCACAAAACAACACCGGTAACACATACATGATTTTATGGCAGCCACTGAATAAAAAAAAAATATTTAATTGTGACTTTTTTATCTCAAAATTGTGACTTCCGTTACATTTTCTCAGGATTATATGATGTAAACTCATAATTGTGAATTATAAAGCAGGGCTCTAGAGATGGCTCGATACTACTTTTTCAGAACCGATACCGATACCAAAAATACCGATATCGATCCGATACTGATTTTACATCGATCTGATTTAACAGTATTTGTTAAATCAGTGAATAATTTCTATATCTCTGTGTTTGTTGACCTGCTCATCACTCTTTTGTGTTTTACACACAATCTACGTAATATAAAGAAAAACAACAAATGATATGTAATTATAATCTATGACAAAAATACTTTTATAAACTAGGTTAGTGTATAATTCAGTAGCAAAAGTTACTCTAGAAAACTCATGAGATAAAAAATAATAATAATATCCTATGATTTATGATGC
>JAPDDL010000492.1:0-56059 GCA_027422435.1 Schizopygopsis pylzovi
TCTTTTATTCGTCACAGACTCAAATTATACAGAATATAATCCGTAGTGAAATGTAAATCAGGTCAGGTCCGCTCAATGGACAGTGCAAAATATGTAACACAACACAAGAGAATATATATAAATATAAGTAAAAAATAAGAAAAAATAACAATAATAAGAAAAAATAAAGAGTAAAAGGTTCAATGCAGTATACTGTGGATTAATAATTAATCATATAAGCAGGGATGTGCAAGAGGAATGTGCAAACAGGTTGTACCGGGTATATACACATAGCAGCAATGTGGAATGTGGCAATGTAATGTAGGCTATCTTTCTTCAAGGAGTAGGCAATATGTTTGCTTTGATCTTGTTCAGTACAGAGGAATTCATAGAAGCTCGTTTACAATTAGGAGAAAAATACAAATAATTAAAAAGCAGAGTGAATAATTTTACTTGATTACTGCGAGGCAGTAGTGTATACTGCAAATTACTTCAGTGAAAAAGTGCCTGGATTAAACGACTTCCGGGTGAATCTAATGTGTGCGGGCTTGCCCAACTAATCTCACCCTAGCCTCTTGAGAACACATACACGCAACGGGAAGTGTGCATCCCTTACCAAAAAACAGCATACTTCGAGTTTACTTTATTAAGTATACTTTAAGTAGTGAGTATACAAATATCAGTGTAGTATACTCGTATGTGTACTATTTCAATACTCATTGGGACTAACTTGGCCCACTTTCTAGTATATAAAAGTATAAATGTAAGTATAACAGTAGTAAACTTTGAGAACACAGCTAGTTTACATCAACGTTTTTGGCTACTGCAAATATACTAAAAGCAAACTTATAGCTATACTAATATTTAGCTAATTAAATACTTGTAGTTGCATTTTTAGTATAGTATACTAGCTAAAAACTTGATGTAAACTAGTCGTGTACTCAAAGTTTACTACTGTTATACTTAAAGTATTCTTAAAAGTATATTTCTATATACTAGAAAGTGGGCCAATTTAGTCCCAATGAGTATTGAAATAGTACACTTACGAGTATACTACTTGTACACTGATATGTGTATATTTACTACTTATAGTATACTTAAAATATACTTGAACTTTACTTTTAAGTATAGCCTGTCTCAGGTCTTAAAAACATTAAAGCTCAATGCCCTTAACACACACTAAATCCATACTATGTGCATTATCAAAAGAGACAAAATAGCTTGGTGCTTAAACGATTAAAACTAATTTAGTATGCTACTATAACTTAGAGTCCTGCAAGTCACCTGTCATTCGCAAAGTCCTGCGCAAAGTCTTTCGTTAAGTGTTTTCTTCCCATAGAAAACCACTAACACTTAATATGACTTAATGCATTAAAACTTGACCAAATTCGATATACAGTTTAATAACAAAATGTACTCTATTTTTATGTATATAGTGCTTTTCTCCCATACTGAAAAATGCTTAATGTGGCATAACGGTATATGATGTATATAAAATAATAATTAATTTAAAGAACACTTTAGAAAAGTTCACAAGTACAAGAAAAGCAGAAATACATTGTGTATGCATGAGACATTAAGCATGCACTTAATAAGACATTAAATCCACTGGAAAAAACTGTGAATAATTCTGTTTGTTAAGCGAACTGTTTTAAGAGCACAATCAAGACTGATTTGTCATTTTTTCCCTAGTGCCACAAAATGGACATCACTAAAAGATTGATGTTGGATGCACTTGAGGAGCTTGTGAAAGAAGAGTTCAAAAAATTCACCTGGCACCTGTGTAATAGTGTGGCAAAAGACATCACACCTATTCCTCGAGGAAAACTAGAGGAAGCCGATCGTTCGGATGTGGTGGACTGCATGGTAAAGCAGTACAGTGATGATGCTGGGAAGATAGCAGTCCAAGCACTGCGCAACATCAGACAAAATGATCTCGCAAAGCGCCTTGAGTTGAGCTTTCAGGAAGGTATGAAATGTGAATATATTATAATGCAATCAAATAAATATATTTAGAATGATGCACAACATTATGTTTGTTTTTCTGGCTTCAGTTCAGCAGCCAGTGCAGGAGGATGCAAGACATGCTCCAGTGCCAGTGGAGCCACAGCCCGTCCAGTTTGATGGGGAACGGCGCAACATGACTCCATCCAGCCAAGAGTTTAAGCACAAAAAGCTACAAGAAATGGGAGATGAAGCAAGTATCTCTGTTTCAGTTAACATCTGTGAAAACAATACATTCAGGTGTAGTCAGTCCTGCTTTCGGAGGGCCACCTTCCTGCAGGGTTTAAAGCAGCAAGGTGTTCAGGATGACCTGAAGATTACAGGCAGGTGTGTTGGAACGGAACTGACCCTCCAGAAGCAGAGTTTGACACTCCTGCACATTAATATTAAATTGTTTTCCAATGTAAATTGTCTGGCTTCACAAAAAATATATAATCCAGGTCAGGCAGATTCTTTGGTTTTCCAGCATCTTTTGTATATTTGAACTGTATCTTCTGAACTGTATCGGTATCCATCTTTTCGGCTCACATCTCCAAAATCGTTGACACAAATTTTCAAATCCACATTATCTTTATTAACAAACTACATGATTTAAGTCTTTACAACTACATTCTCACCTAAAAAGAACTCCTAAAACTACATACCATGACACAACCACAGTCGTATTTATGATATAATAGTGTTTGTTTGAGGACCAGAACAGTATAGACACAGTGCAGCAGCAGGTGAGGAGAGAGTAGAGCAGGGATCTCCAACCGTCCTGCAGACTTCAGCTCCTACCCTGCTACAACACACCTGTGTGTAATTATCAAGTAGCCCTGAACACCTTGATTAGCTGCGTCAGGTGTGTTTGATTGGGGTTGGAGCTGAGATCTTCAGGATGGTGCTCTCCAGGAGCAGGGTTGGATCCAAGTGCAGCACTGGTATTTCATTTTAAACAAAAACAAGGAACACAAGAAAACTTCTCTATGATACAAAACTACATTTTCAGAAATGCAGAATAGAGATAACACCATCAATATTGACAATAACTAACTTGATCCACCAAGACAGGTATATCTTCAAATATTAGAGTCTTGTTTCATAGGTTATAGAATGAATAGATACATCACCCTCCTTTGTTTGCATATGTTAAATGTCAATGGGTACAAGAGAGTACCAAAACTAAATATTAGAAACAAGACACAGGTGGTGAACACGATCAGATACTATGGAAACTCACAGGACATAATATAAAACCAAGACAACCAATGAAACAGGAACTGAAACTCAGGAACAGAAGCGTGAACAGAATAAAAGAAGAGTCTTCAACACTGAACACACATTTTTAAACTAGAGTCTGTGTACTTTGTTAGTGTGATAGCAATCCGTCCGATTTGTGATTTCTGTAGCTTCTTCTGCTTGTGTGAGCATGTATTGAACTCGAATAATATTCAAAAGTCCAGTAATTTCCTTTTCAGCTAGTTTAATAAAAAAGTTACACGGTCCAAAAACTCTGTCGCTCCAATCCCGCATAACAAATTCTAATTGTCCTTGCCATAAATTACATCAGCATTATTCAATATGTATATGAAACTTATTCAATTATTTAAGTACAATTATTTAACAACTACTTAATCCACACAATCACTTATTTCACATCTATATAAATAAACAAATAACTTAAATGTTTTGTACAGTCCAAATCGATCCGGATTACGGTTTACCATACAATCTCATGGTTTATATAGCGAACAATGATAATCTTCTGCTAATAAATATACTTGTTTTATTTAATTATTTATGTACCTATTAATGCATTATTATGTTTGTGTTATGATAAGAAAACAACTAATCCAAAATGTGCACTGCTAGAGTTGAGAAACACTGATTCTGTTATTCTGTAATTGCTCTATGTTAATTTGGCATAATTGTGGTGTTTCTTCATAGATTTATAGACCGGCAAAGTCTAAGAAGAAAGGCTCAGCTCTGCTGATCACCAACATTGTATTTGAGTATAAAGAGTACAACAGGGACGGGGCAGAGAAAGATGAGGAGAACATGGAGTGGCTGCTGACAGCTTTGGGTTATCATGTTGAGAAACACACAAATCTCTCTAGAGATGTACGTAAAACTAAATAACTTCCTCATGAAACCAATACTGTCTAGGTAAAGCTAATATATACATAGTGTGAAAATAGAAATACGAACATATATTTATGTCTAATTATACTATGCATTTCATTTAAAAAATGTTTGTTTATTTATTCGCAGGAAATAAATATAGCAGTCAATAACTTCTCTAAACGTCATGAACATCGAGACTCAGACAGCACCTTTGTGGTCATCATGTCTCATGGAAAAAGAATCGAAAATAAAGATGCTATTTTAGGTGTCCATTATCATGAGAGGAATAACCCCAATGATGTCTACTTTGTGGAGAAGACCTTCTCCCATCTGAACTCAGAGAACTGTCCTGCTCTGATTAATAAACCAAAGGTTATTCTCATTCAGGCCTGCAGAGGAGGTACAACATGATCGATAAACCTCAGTGGTTATGATTTCTCATTTAAATTTCTCAGCATGTATATACAGTAATATTGTTAACCATATCTCTGTCACTCAGCTCACCCAGGAGGTGTGGAATTTCATGACCAAGTCCCTGAATCAGACTCCTGGGTTCACAGGGAGAAAGACTTTGTCTGCTTTATGTCCACTCTTCCCGGTGAGTCCTGACAAACCCTGATTGCTTAAATGAGATTGATTGTTAGTGTACGCCTGTTCATTTTGCTCATGCTTGAATGCGTGGTTGAAATGGTTAAAGCAACTGAACTATGTTGTCCTTTTGTTAAAAATGTTAGCTTAATGTTGATCCATACATCTAGGCAGGAACTGTCATAGAGAGCTGATGAATCCACTCACTCGGATGGTTGATGAAACATTAGCAAATACAAAAAACAGTTTGTTCATGTCGGCCGGTGTTTCTGCAACATGAGCAAAGTTTCTTTGTGAAGTATTTTATTGTACAAGCTACCAATGAATTGTCTCCACAGATACTGCATCGTACAGGAATTCTATAACTGGAAGTCGCTTTATCAATTACATCGTTGATGTTTTCTGTGAATGGGCTCATCAATATGACATTATGGAATTATTCACGAAGGTAAACTAGAAAAGAAAGATAATTTAACGTGATTTGCCATATTTGTCATTCAAAGTCATGCCTTTAGCATAGTGCTCTGTTAAAATGAACTCATGTTTTGTTTCTTTTCACATTTAAACATTTGGTTTTTTAGGTCACCTCAGGCATGGCGACACATCCAGGAAGAACCTCAGACAAACTCTTGCCGTGCCTAGAAAGAACATCCCTCACAAAGAAATTCTACCTGTTTCCTGGGCTCTGATGTACAGGTTCAATCAAAATGGGTCTTCAAGTTGACTTTAAACTTAAAATCTTAAAGCAACAAGAACACACACTTTTTAAATTTAAAACTACTTTTTACCGTTTTTAAAATAACCATAAAAATTATTGTTGTATCCAAATCCCAAAGAAGTGAGAATGTGCTGTCAAATTTGTGATACTTCAAAAATGTAATCATTAAAGTTTTTGTAATTTCCTACTCATGCATTTGTCTTTTACTTTGCTCTTCCTTCTGCATCTTAATTTGAAGAAGACTGAAACGTGGAAGACACTGACTAACTTGAATAGGAGACTGAATCAGAAGAGATCAGATGTGTTAAAACATAAGACACATTTAAATCCAGACTCAAAACTCATGTTTAGCTGTGCATTTATTGAATGAGCGCTGTGCTACATCCCAACTGATTGTACTATGTATAATCATTTTCTATTCTTAACTGTTTTAAATTCATTTTAAATATTTTTTTTTATTTCATTTTGTTGTTATTGTTGCGATTTTACTTTCTTTCAGTGGTTTAGTCCTAAAGAAAAAAGTGGTTTACTATTACCCAGTTGCCCCCCAACCTTTAATATATATATATATATATATATATATATATATATATATATATATGTATTATTGTTGTTGGTTTATTAGTAATTTATATAGTAATCTAGTAATATCAACACAGAGCACTCAAAAATGGGTCGATATATAATTTTTCAAGTAGTCTACAGCATAACTTCCTGGTTGTCCCAGCCAGGGGTGGACCAATTTGGCCCGCTGTCCCACTTTATATATATATATATATATATATAGTCGTTGTTGTTTTTGTTGCCTTCCGAATGTACTAAAGTGTTTATTTCTGAATTTGCCATTCAATAATACAACTCTAATAAATCAGGAGTCGGTTGGTCTTGACTGTCAACACAATTCGCCTCGCGCACGCTCCGCGCAGCAGAACCTGATTTTACCAAGTGCGACATGCTCCTGTTTGACCCTGGAACAACATTATTATTAACCAATCAGATTTGAAGAACAAGCTTATAATGTTTGTGAAGTTTAGGCTTACAATCAGTGTTTGTTGCTTGTACATCAGTGTCATTCATCTATAATTTCCTCTGATTTTAGGGATTACTCATGGTTAAGGTTAGGTTTAGATGTAGAGAAATGGTCAAGATTACATTTTTGGATTAAAATGTTGTTCCAGGGTCAAAAATATATGTTGACCCAGGAACACATCTAACTCTGCAAAATCTGGACGTGCCTCTGCGCATCCTTGAGACTTGAGAATGGAGTGCATGCGACCAGGTGGAGCAGAGAGGCTAAACTGTCCTGGGGCACGTTTCAGAAAGGAGGTTAAGTGAAAACTCTTGAGGATGTTAACCCTGAAATGAGGGAAACTCTGGGTTTTCCGTTTCAAAAAGGGAGGTTTGTCAAACCCGGGAAAGCAGGATAAGTCAAGCCCCTTTCATGAAAGAAATGTAACCTATACTCGTCAGTTACTGTGGTATCTTACTATGTGAACCTAAGCTGGTCGGGAGCAGGTTTTCTTTAGTAAACCCAGTTTCTTTCGGTCTCTTCTCCCTTGTTTTAGTGTTAGTGAAGTATAAATATCTTATTCATTCATTCACACTGCAAATATATATTTTTCTTCTTAGTATTTTTGTCTTATTTAAAATACAAAAATGTCAAATTATATATGAAGAATGGTCTATATTTAGTCTTGTTTTCCTGGGTTATTTTCCTTTTAAGTGCATTTTACATAAAACAAGTAAAATTGTCAGAAAAATAATCTCAATGCAAATGGAAAAAGGAATATTTGGGTAATTGTTAAGATTACCCAAATTGTTAAAATACACATAATGATTCTTGATATCTGTGGTTTTGTAATACTACAGATTAAAACTTTTTGTGCACAAAAAAGCTATTTCTAAATAAGTCAAATGATCTGATATTTACATTACTTTTAGATCTGAAGATATTAACACATTTAAAGCAATACATCATCTTTCCAATCAGATATTGGACTTGAATGAGGTTGGTGGATCATCTGCCCACAACAATTTTTTTTATATTTTTTTGGCTTCACTGGCTAAATTAAGTGTGTCTTATATAAAGTCACAATTATAACAACCAGAGCAATATTAACATGTGATAAACACATGTCAATGTCAAGTGTCAAGAGCCCAGCAAAATAAACACTGGTCTCTTTGATGGTGCTTTCAAACAAAACAATAAAGCATCTAAACCTCTGTTAATTCTCAATAAGTGCTTCTAGGAGTCTGACAGAAATAAAGTCCATCTGCTCAATCTGATGCTGTTTGTGGAGGTGTTTAATCAGATCTTAAAGGATTTAATGTCTGACTTTATTTCAGTTAAGTTCATCTTCGGCTGTGGCTGAAGTCAGTTGTAGTTCTTGTGTTTCTCTTTCCTTCTGTGATTCTGCTTGATAACAGCAGCTATGTCATCATTAATGATCAATCATCACATAATTATCTTCTTAACTCCAACACTGCTTCGATTCTACTTTAACACTCTGTAGTGTGGAAACACATGAACACAGAGCAGTGTGGAGATTTTACTGTGAATTATTACATAAATCTGACCCGATTCATTCACGTATGACTGATGCATATGAATCACATTAAGTTTATTGATTTGTTTATGTTAAAACGATGTAATCTATATGGATGGAAAATTGTTATGCAATTGAATTACATCAAATGTAAATTTAGACCGAATCATTTTTTTGAGTGTAGGTTACATGTTGATGTTGGACAAAAAAATAGGCTAACTGAAGTAATAAGATGAAAATATATTAAAATCTTCTTATCTTCTCAGTGCAAACTAAATTTTACAAAAAACCTATCGGTTACATTTTGCCTGAGTTTGAAGAAAGTATACAACTGAGGTTGCGAAATTAATGCAACAAATGTTACTTTATTGTAAAGTGTTATTCTAAAAGTCAAAGTCATATTCAAAATCACATTATTATTTCTCTCTCTCTTAGATTGTTCTCAGATTTCAGACTCAGCCAAAGCAAAACCATTAAATATAAATCTCGCTCTCTCGCTTGCTTCATATTAGCCGAAACATTCCCTTCATATCATATCATATTCATATCATACTAAAATTAATATAGCAAAACTCTTGCGCAATTCAAATTGAATTAAAATTCGATTGTATGAAATTAAATTGCATATATTACGTGACCAAAACTTCACTGGTTCTAGCGTGTACATGCACATTTGAGCTTACTGTATCACATATATATGTGCGTTTATCAGTTGTAAATAAAAGTTTAAATTAAATCTGAATTTATGAATGATGCACTCACTTGTCGATCTCTTAATTCTCGGAAAAGGTCAGGATGAGCAAGCAAAATGCTTAAAAAGATTTGATGTGTCCCCGTGGCAACATGATTTAAGCCTATATAACTTATGTACAGGTGCAGTAACGTCAGTTCGTTCACCTTTTTAATCTGTTTTGTATCAAAGTAATGCCTTATTTCACTTCTACTGTTCTTTTTGTTTATTAATTTTGGGTGCGCTGATAGTTTTATCTGTTTGATTGACCGCATTGTTCTGTTCTGTTGTCACATTTACCAGTTACGTGACAATTTGGGAAGAACTGCCACCTACAGGTGCATTTTGCAACTGCAGTGTATGAAATACCGAATTGAGAAATACCATATGAAATACCCAAATTATGATATTGTATCGTTTGAAATATAATATATACACCGGTACTTTTCCAGTATCGGTATACCGCGCATCCCAAAACTGCACAACACTTTATTGGTAAAAGGCTGACTGAAAGGAAACAGACTGGAGAAGGAAAATATCACAAACTAATACTTTAATAATAATGCTTTTTTACTTTGTCAACAACAGAAAGCGCAAAAAAGTAGATGGAAACAGCCCCTGTTACAGTTACCAGGATACTGAGTGATGATAAAAGCACAGGTAGTCAACTATGGTCACAAGTTACTGACAGATTCAGTATTCCCCCGAAACCTACTACAGATGAAGCAGAGTTTATTATTGTTTTATTTACGTGTCTGTGAAGAGAGGTGACAGAGACAGAGAACAGTGTTGGGGGTAACGCATTACAAGCAGTGTTGGGGAAAGTTACTTTTAAAAGTAATGCATTACAATATTGCTTTACTCCCTAAAAAAGTAACTAATTATGTTACTTAGTTACTTTTTATGGAAAGTAATGCGTTATGTTACTTTTGTGTTACTTTTGCGGTACTTTTTAAATATGAGCAGGGATTGATTGTTTGTTTTTAATACAATAAGTTATATTTATAGCGACTGTAAAAGCCTTTCACACCAAAAAGAAGCCCAATTGTTAGTTTATCTAAAGTTGTTTTTGCTTATTAGTATGGTTGAACTGATCATCAAAAATCAACAGCAAACACATCGGTTAATAAAATTGGATACATTTGTGTTGTTTAGCATATTTAATTATTGCAGGTTTGCGTCATATTCTGAGTTTGCATTTCACTGTTTTAATTCATTTTGATGAATACTGAATCTGTTTTTTTGTGATTGGGATGAATTAATGCTCATTCACATTTAGTCTAGAACTACAGTAAGATCATGTTCACATAGTGTACTGTCAGTCAATAAATGGGAAAAAGTACCTAGCATTACTTTTTTTTTTAAAGTAACTCAGATATTTTCTTGTAAATTAAAAAGTAATATTATTACGTAACTCGTGTTACTTGTAATGTGTTTCTCCCAACACTAAGTATGACATACTCTTACATAGGTTATGCTCTTGAGCAAAATAAGCAAGCTAAATACTATATCTAATAAATGTATACTTCACAAAAATATAAACATTGTCTAAGATGTCACATGCCTGTGCAGATGTTAAGTAAGAGGGAAACCGGTGATTGAATCAAACATCTGGAAATAAAGCAAAACAATAGAGACAAATTAAGTAAAACATTGAGAATAGAGGGGGAAATATAAACAAAAAACTGACAGCCAAAAAAGAGGAAAGGTCATGAAAGTTTAGGATAGTCAACAAAACAGAAGGATATGAACGACCCTGGACTGAAATCTAACAAGACTTTGCAGACCTGTTCAAACGGTATATTTACACACATAAACCAGCATACAGAGCGCTACTAGAAGAAACGATGAGTCGACTCAGAGTGTCACATGACACATCACAACAATACTGTGCTACTAGATTTGAATAGAGAGAGTGTGTCTGAACCCCGAACGTTATCAGGAAGGCTATTCCAGAGTTTGGGAGCCAAATATGAACAAGTTCTACCTCCTTTAGTGGACTTTGCTATTCTAGGTACTACCAAGAGTCCAGAGTTTAGTTCCTTAGGGAGCGGGTTGGATTGTAGCGTGATAGAAGATTAGTTAGGTATGCAGGAGCTAAATCATTTAGGGCCTTATAGGCAAGTAATACTATTTTGTAACTGATACGAAACTTAATAGATAGCCAGTGCAGTGACTGTAAAATTGGAGTAATATGATCATATTTTCTTGACCTGGTAAGGACTCTAGCCGCAGCATTTTGTACTATCTGTAGCTTGTTTATTGAAGATGCAGGACAACCACCTAGCAGTGCATTACAATAGTCCTGTCTAGAGGTCATGAATGTATGAACTAACTTTTCTGCACGAATATATTTTAAAATCTTGTTAATTACTTATAAAGCACTGAATGGTTTAGCTCCTCAGTACTTGAGCGAGCTCTTATCGCATTATAGTCCTCCACGTCCGCTATGATCTCAAAACTCTGGCTATTTGATAATACCTAGAATATCAAATCAACTGCCGGCGGCAGATCCTTTTTCTATTTAGCGTCCAAACTCTGGAACAATCAACCTAACACTGTTCGGGAGGTAGACACACTCTGTCAGTTTAAATCTAGATTAAAGACCTCTTTAACCTGGCGTTCACTTAACACACTAAAAATGTATAATATTCAAATCCGTTAAAGGTTTGTTAGGCTGCATTAATTAGGTCACCAGGAAGACTTCCCATAAAACACGATGTACTCGTTACATCGTAAGAAGAATGACATCTACACTAATATTAGTCTTTTTCTTTCTTATTCCGAGGTCACCCGATCCAGTCCATATCCAGATCAGATGATCACTGCAGTCACCAGATCCAGTCCGTATCCAGATCAGATGATCACTGCAGTCACCAGATCCAGTCCGTATCCAGATCAGATGATCACTGCAGTCACCAGATCCAGTCCGTATCTAGATCAGATGATCACTGCAGTCACCAGATCCAGTCCGTATCCAGATCAGATGATCACCGCAGTCACCAGATCCAGTCCGTATCCAGATCAGATGATCACCGCAGTCACCAGATCCAGTCCGTATCCAGATCAGATGATCACTGCAGTCACCATATCCAGTCCGTATCCAGATCAGATGATCACTGCAGTCACCAGATCCAGACCGTATCCTGATCAGATGGTGGCTCATCACCTAGAGATGACCTCTATAGCCCTGAACGTCAGCAGAGTCTAGGACACATAGATGATCCCCAGAGACAGATCTCCAGTGAGGACCTTGTCACCTAGACAGCCATCGGGAAAAGACCACTGGAACCAGTGGAGCCCTTACAATCTGACTTTGCTGCAGCTGGAACAAACTACTGGTTTGTCTGGCCGGAGGGGAACTGCCCCCCCGACTGAGCTTGGTTTCTCCCAAGGTTTTTTTCTCCGTTCTGTCACCGATGGAGTTTTGGTTCCTTGCCGTTGTCGCCTCTGGCTTGCTTAGTTGGGGACACTTCATTTCCAGCGATATCACCGACTTTGATTGCACAGATACTATTTAAACTGAACTGAGCTGGACGATGACATCACTGAATTCAATAATGAAATGCCTGAAAATTGAGTGTTAAATCTTGTCATTTTACATTATTGACACACTATTTTTCTATTATTGATATTGTGCAGTTGCTTTGTTACAATTTGTATTGTTAAAAGCGCTTTATAAATAAAGGTGACTTGAATCGACTGCGCTCAACAGGGCAGCCCAAATGATATAACAGGCAACGTGCTGTCTGCCCAGTGATGACCTCCCCTTGCTGGGTTGTGTCGAAAATGAGAAATCAGAAAGACACATGAATGGAGAAGAGCTGACAGTGTGTGAGTGTGACGTCTGTCTGAACACATGCTGTAATCACACAATAAATCACTGCGCCATCTGAATCTGTCCCGAATCTGAACTTACAGATATAATGTGTCTGTAAACATGATTCACTAAGAAAAATGGTAACCCAGTGTTAAACTGTGCAGAGAGACATTTAAACTGATCTGAACCTATAATTACGGTTCACTGTTGCAGCCTTATGAAAAAAGTTTGATTCAGTCATATTATGTCATAACTGTTCCTTTAGTTTGACTGTAATATAACCTGAAAGTTTTTATGTTAACTTAAAAAACAGTAACTATATTAGCATCTACACCAGCAGATGATATTTTTGTTCTAAGTGCATAGTATTGTTGTCTGCTCAGAACAAGAAACTGTTCTGAAAGGGATTCCAGTAATTTAATCTGCTGTCATTATTATAGTTGTGACTCTTTACTGTACTAGTACATCAGTAATCCCTTTAAAGGTATACATGTGAATTAAACACAGGACAATGCCCTTCATCATCATCATCACAGTATGCTAATGTCTATCTCTGGTGCAAGAGAAGCATCAGTATGCTGACTGAGGAGCATTAAAGGTTGGAGCTGGGAGGTTAAAGAAGAACAACAACTTTAATGGAGTCAGACAAATAAAGGACTTATGCAAGTCATCAATG
Source organism: Schizopygopsis pylzovi (assembly GCA_027422435.1). Classification (NCBI taxonomy): domain Eukaryota; kingdom Metazoa; phylum Chordata; class Actinopteri; order Cypriniformes; family Cyprinidae; genus Schizopygopsis; species Schizopygopsis pylzovi. Next base: position 13,168 of record JAPDDL010000492.1, read on the forward strand.
GATTTTTGTTCAGAATAGCACAGTAAATCAATGCCAATGTAGCTCAGAATTCGTATAAACAAATAATATATTTATTTTAAACTCGCATGCTTTAAAATACCAAGGTTTTGCAATGACACTGGTGTTAAATGCAGAGTAAACCAAAAAGTATTACTTAACATGAAAACACATTCAGAAATACATAATTCCAGTGTTTCAAAATATGTTATCATTTAAACTAGAATCATATCAATCATTTGGAGGTGATTTTATCTGCCTAATATACCGAACAGAGAGAAAACATTTATCTAACAGCTGTCTTTGAATCCTCTGAAACTATGATCTACAGTAGCTTTTATAAGATCACACCAATTGAAAACAGATTTGGTTGAATACAAATATGTAATAGCATATCATGAAAGCTAACAGACTATAAGCAGCAAATCTTTCATTTAGATTTTTATGAGGTCTTGTAAAAAAAAAAATGTGACCGCTTGAAAAAAAAAAAGGTTATTGCATTACGTATATTTAAAACATGCATTTAATTACTTTTGAGAATTTTGCTAATTGTATTTAGCAGGAAAATAATTAGATGTAATTTATAACAAAATATCTTGAGATAGACAATGTATTTAAAATAAATAATATAAATAAGTCCAAATAAATACATATAACATATTAAATAATAATATATAATTTCATTGTTAAATAGTATATATATATATATTATTTTTTTATTTTGGGGGGCTAGATTCCACTAAATATGTTGGGTCTAGTGAGATCACTGTGAACATGGTGAACCTGATGAAATAATATGCTTTGGCGCTCAATAATGGCATTTCACCTAAAAATGCTAAATCAGTTATTATTTACGCACTCTAGTGTTGTTCTAACGGTGTTGACCTTTTCTTTTTTCAGACCACAAAAGGCTAAAACAAATTAAATGGTGTCTGAATGTTGCAGCTTGTCGTCAGTTTAAAAAAAATGTATGTTTTTGACCAACTTTTCATTTCACTTTTTGTGAAAGTAGACTATGCTGGCTGATTGAGCTACTTTTGTTCATATTGGCTTGCAGCAGTAAACTCAGTATGAGGGACAATGCTGGTATATTTTGTTTGACAACCACAGTTCATAAAATAATATCATAATCTACAGGATAAACTTAAAAACGTATTCAATTATAACTTACTTTAATAAATTACATCATCATGCCATTATTTTGTACAGTATTTGCATACATTTTATGAGCTTGTATTTGTGCTCATATCTGTTGTTTACGATGTCTCAGTTGTTTCTTACAGCAGTTTGTTAAATCTGACACAGAGACAGTTCAGAGTCATAAACCTTGAATCCAGCGTAGAGGGTTTCAGTGAATGTGGTGTTGAATGTGTGTAAGTGTGTGAGTGTGTGTGAGTCAGAGACACTGTAGAAGGATAGAAAGCCGGCCGACACGTCCAGATACACACCTACTCTCTTAGATGAAGGTCGGACTGGTATATTCCTGCTCATATTATTGTGCCAGACAGTGAATTCATTAGCAGACCAGTAGAGACTCCAGGTTTTGTCACTGTATCCAAACCAACAATTGCTCCCAGCTTTCCTCTTGATCCCTTTATATGACACCGCTATATCAGCTGCCATCCCACTCCGCTCAGCCTCCCAGTAACAGCGTCCAGTCAGACTCTCTTCACACAGAACCTGCTCATAGAGCTCAAATCTGTCTGGATGATCAGGATATGGCTGTGACTCTTTCACATGGGTCATCCTTCTGTTGTCCTCAGACAGGATGAGTTGAGTGTGTGCTGTGTTTGGATCCAGTGTGAGATAACATGCATCTGAACAGAGGAAGAGAGATGAGAGATACGTGTGACGTGTGCGTGTGTGTGTGTATGTGTGTGTGTGAGAATAAGAGACAAGACCTACATTTCCTCAGTCCGGGTGTGATTCTGAAAGGTTCTCCGTGGTCCAAACTAGAAAGAGACAAATATAAACCACAAATGATAAATGTTAATTTAACATGTGCAAAAAGCAGCTAAATCATCAGTGTGCATAGTAGCAGAAAACAAAGTGGCCTCATACAGGATTCTGCAAAGAAAAAGTCTAATAAATTGTCTTTTAGCTATAGACCTCTAAAGACAGATCAGCTTATCAAAGCCAATAGGATACAGAACACAGCAAGAGTAAATTAGACCAAAAAAACACTGATCTCAAAATCTTAGTCACTTTTGGAAAGGGTTCAAAAATGCAGATGATGTTGGAAAAGAAAATAATTAGCAGAGTCTGGAGAATTTTCCTGAAGAAAACTGGGCAGTTTAACTCACGAATAATTATTACAAAACACAAGATCGTCCAGGTAACAATGCACAGTATATCATGCATAAAGGTTTAAACTGGGTCACTTGTATAAACTATTACTTTGTCTTGTGGACTATATGTTAGCATTTGTAATGTGAAATAGATTATTCAGGACAGTATTAAAAAAAGTAATTTATTCTATTAACCTTTTGCACATACTGCAAGGTGTATGTAAACTCATATCCTCAACTGTAAAACTCTGTTTTTGATTTGCAAACAGTCCCTTTGCAAACAGTGTAACCATTCAGACAGAAGCCATTGAGACTACAAATTAAATCCATTGAAGAAATGTTGCAACTTCTTCAACTACCTTAAAAACTATTCTCAAGTGCAACACTTGATTTGTTGCTGCAAGATTAAGAGTGGTTTTGTTCATTGATTACCAGTAAAAACATGATGCTGGTAGGCATGATGCACAACCGACCGCTGTCGACTTTATATTGCTCAACTGATATTAAACAGCATTACCAGTATTATTATTATTATTATATATATATATATATATATATTGTAAAAAAAAAAAAAATACTGCCCCACATACTTGAGTATCTGCAGTGAGCAGTGTGGATCCTCCAGTCTGTGTTTGAGCAGCTGGACTCCTGATGGTTCTGGGTGATTGTAGCTCAGATCCAGCTCTCTCAGGTGTGAGGGGTTTGAACTCAGAGCTGAAGACAAATAACCACAGCCTTCCTCTGTCACCATACAGCCAGACAACCTACAGACACACCATTAGATCAACTACAGACACTCATTAACATAATGACCGACTGACAGTACATCGTCCTTCTTACACACCTCAGTATCTGCAGCTGACAGTTTGGACTCTTCAGTCCATCAGAGAGCAGCTTCACTCCTGAATCCTGCAGGTCATTGTTACTCAGATCCAGCTCCCTCAGAACACAGTTTGAGGATTGTAGAGCTGATGTTACAATTTCACAATCCTGAGCAGTGAGATTACAGCCAGCAAGACTGGAAGAGAGTAAAACAAAAAGCATAATTCTACAGTTTGTATTTTGATAATATCAGCTAATATCAGCTCTATTGATAGACATTCTACAAATTATACTCTAGATACATTAGTCAGCACAACAAACTAAAATTCCATTCAAAAATTATTCTTTATTGTAACATTGTAACACTCACAGAGCTTTTGTGCAGTTGATCACAGCTGGTATCAGTCTTCTTCTCCCCTCATCTGATGTGTTGTATTTCTTGAGGTCCAGCTCATCCAGCGGCTCCTCTGATATCTGAAGCATGTAGGCGATTGTTGAGCAGTGAGCAGGAGAGAGTTTCTTCTCTGAGTGTTTGTCTGATTTCACAAACTCCTGAATCTCTCTGGACAGAGTCTGATCTTTCACTTCCAGCAGACTGAGGAACAGATTGATGGATCTTTCAGTGGAGAGTCCATGTTCATCTTTGATCTTGTCTTTAATGTACTGTGTGGTTCTCCTGATGCTCTCTGAGCTGTTCTCTGTGTGTGTCAGTAGATCCTGTAAGAGTCTCTGATTGGACTCCAGTGAGACGCCCAGCAGGAACCGCAGGAACAGATCCAGCTTTCCATTCTTACTCTCAACAGCTTTATCTACTGCACCTTTAAGCAAATTTTGCACAGAGGCAAAATTCTTCAGTCCCTCCATAGTTGTATTCACGTGGTAGTAAAACACATAGAAAGCAGAGAGAAACTCCTGAACGCTCAGATGAATGAAGCTGTAGACTTTCCTCTGATGAATCACAGATTCCTCCTTAAAGATCTCAGTGCAAATCCCAGAATACACTGAGGCATCAGTGATGTCTATGCCGCTCTCAATCAGGTCCTCCTCATAGAACATCACATTGCCCTTCATCAGCTGATTGAAAGCCACTTCAGCAAGTTTCACAATCACTTCTCTGTTGGACTGCAGGAGTTTCTCTGGATCTCTCTCTTCATACTTCTGGTTCCTCGTGTTGATCTGAATCAGTAGGAAGTGGATGTACATTTCAGTCAGAGTTTGAGGGATTTCTGCACTTCGATCTTCTTCCAGGAGCTTCTGAAGCACAGTGGATGAGATCCAGCAGAAGACGGGGATGTGGCACATGATGTGGAGGCTTCTTGCTCTTCTGATGTGTGAGATGATTCTGCTGGCTTGATGCTGGTCACTGATTCTCTTCCTGAAATATTCTTCCTTCTGAGGATCATTGAATCCCTGAATTTCTGTCAGACGGTTGATGTATTTGGAGGGGATCTGATTGGCTGCTGCTGGTCTGGAGGTGATCCAGATGAGAGCAGAGGGAAGCAGCTCTCCTTTCATGAGGTTTGACATCAACACATCCACTGATGAAGTCTCAGTCACATCACAAACTTTCTGATCATCTGAAAACATCAGTGTGATTCTGCTTTCATCCAGACCATCAAAGATGAACACAACTTTACACTCCTCATAAATATTTGAGTCCAGATCTTGAAGTTCAGGATGAAAGTCCAGCAGAAGTCTGTGAAGACTGTACTGATGATCTCGGATCAAGTTCAGCTCTCGAAATGGAAGCACAAACATGAAATCTACGTCCTGATTGGCTTTTCCCTCGGCCCAGTCCAGAATGAACTTCTGCACAGAGACGGTTTTTCCGATTCCAGCGATGCCTTTAGTAAGAACAGTCTTGATCTGGTCTTTCTCCTTAGATCCCGGTTCAGATGAGGCTTTAAAGATGTCATTGCAGTAGACTGGAGTGTCTTGTGAGTGTTGTGTTCTGAATGTTTTCTCCATCTGTAAAACCTCATGTTCTTCATTCACTCCTTCACTCTCTCCATCTATGATGTAGAGCTGTGTGTAGATGCTGTTCAGGAGAGTTTCATTCTTTCGGAGAGTGACTCCCTCAAATAATCTCTCATACTTGTTCTTCATACGGGTTTTGAGCTGGTCTTTGACTCTCTGCAGATCTACAGTCTCGAGTGTGTGTGTCTGTAGGTCTGCTTCAGTTCTTTCCTGCCTGTAGTGAGATGCATACAAATAAAAAAAAGCAACAAAAAGTCAATTATTGTCATTACAAAGAGTCATTGGAGTCACTGGAGACCACAAGGCATATATTCAACAATATCTATAATTTTAATAAGTGGAGCAGTTAAGGAGAGTAATTCAACAACCACATGTGTATACTAACCAAGTGTCAGAGGTCACTGTTCCATCACTGAATTCAGGGGGGTTCATCAAGGACCTGTTACTCTTCAGAGACACACTGCTGGGCTCTGGAGACACCGATCTCTGTCTCTCCCTCCCCCTGATACTTATAAAAGACAATCAAAAGCACATACTTATTACACGTACTTGCCGCTGTCGCCTTTTGCCTTGCTTCGTTAGGGACACTTGATATTTGACAATACTATTGACTTGACTGCACAAGCACTGTTGAATGATAACTGAACCGAGTTGAGCTGGATGATGACATCACTGTTTTCCAGAGATGCCATAGAGGGAGGGGGGGGCTCATTCCAAAATCGATGGACATTATACAGTTATTGAACTGAACCAACAAATAACTGATTTCGACTGAATAATGACTGTTTATTATGTTCATTTTAGAGCTGCTGTACAGTAGAATTAAATTTAGGTTGAATCATTGAACTTTCTTGTCTATATCTGTAAAGCTGCTTTACACAATGCATTGTATAAAGCAATACAAAATAAACATGGCTTGACTTGAATTTACATACTTAAACCTAATTCAATTAGCAGACACTTTTATCCAAAATGATTTGCAAATAAGGAATACAAAAAAATTATCCATTGATACGAGACATTCTGTAATACAAAGATCAATATTGTTCAGAAAAGTACAGACTAGAATAGATATGAATGTAAGAAAATGTAAAGAGAAGACTTATTTAGCAAGGGACATGGCTGATTTATTTATTTTTTTTTTACTTTCAATGTTGGTACCTAGAGACTTCGCTCACTCGCTGACCACAGGATTCTTAAATGCAGTGTAAGTCACTTTGCATAAAAAAATATATAACAAATGCACATGTGGCAAGTAAGTTACCAGGGGCCAGAGGTCACTGTTCCACCACTGAATTCAGGGGGATGTATCAAGGAACTATTACTCTTCATGGACACACTACTAGGTTTCGTAGACTCTGGTATCTGTCTTTTCTTCCTGGTGACACAGACAAAAGACAAACAAAAAGGCATGTTAGATCGATCTGCTGTTTATCCATCCCCGTGTCTCAAGTACTGGCAGTAACTGGCTCTTGTTTATAATTTAAATTAACCATAAATTTAAATTACAGAAAAGAGATTGATCCTAATGAGGCTGTAAAACAAGTTTTTGAATACAGGCTAGTACTGACTGTAAAACAATATTGAGTTGTATTGCTCAAAACAATGTGTTCGAACTGATAAGCCTGTTTCACACACACTCCGTCTGCAGTGCATATGCGGTGCATATTTTTTTCCCGTTTAACAGGGATTAACATGGAAATTCAGTAAGTTCACAATAAAAATATAGAATTTAAAGTCTACTGTGATTCACAGTCAATACGCAGCTTTTTGCTGGGATTAAAACAAGGAAAAGTGCACTTTTAGATAAACAAGGCAACATAATAGATGCACTTGTTGAGTTAGAAGCGGACTCTGTGGGTACCCGGGACGGAGCGGATTCTGGAGCGGACTCTGTGGGCTCACGGAACGGATCGGCTCTGGAGCGGACTCTGTGGGCTCACGGAACGGTGCGGGCTCTGGAGCGGACTCTGTGGGCTCACGGAACGGTGCGGGCTCTGGAGCGGACTCTGTGGGCTCACGGAACGGTGCGGGCTCTGGAGCGGACTCTGTGGGCTCACGGAACGGAGTGGGCTCTGGAGCGGACTCTGTGGGCTCACGGAACGGATCGGCTCTGGAGCGGACTCTGTGGGCTCACGGAACGGTGCGGGCTCTAGAGCGGACTCTGTGGGCTCACGGAACGGAGTGGGCTCTGGAGCGGACTCTGTGGGCTCACGGAACGGATCGGCTCTGGAGCGGACTCTGTGGGCTCACGGAACGGTGCGGGCTCTAGAGCGGACTCTGTGGGCTCACGGAACGGAGTGGGCTCTGGAGTGGACTCTGTGGGCTCACGGAACGGATCGGCTCTGGAGCGGACTCTGTGGGCTCACGGAACGGTGCGGGCTCTAGAGCGGACTCTGTGGGCTCACGGAACGGTGCGGGCTCTGGAGCGGACTCTGTGGGCTCACGGAACGGAGTGGGCTCTGGAGCGGACTCTGTGGGCTCACGGAACCAAGCAGACTCCGCAGCTAACTCCACCCTGATGGCTGAGACGCTTAATTGCAGAGCCAGGTTGAGATAGTCCTCCAGCGACTCCTCAGGGTCCAGGAGGCAGGTCTTCTCGGTCGCCGACCGACGAGCGACTTCCCAGAAGTGCCTGGCGTACTCCTCAATGCTCCCATCTCCCTGACGGATGTTAATGAGCTTCCCCGCTGGACCTATGTCTGCTGGCTAGATTCTGTCACGGAACGGTGAGAGAAGGCACCGATCAAGAACAGAGGTCTGGGTCCAAATGCAGGTAAGCGTATTTAATATAACAAAAAGGCCAAGAGGCAAAAAAACTAAACAGAAAACAAAAATGGGACACCACCGACGGCAACACAGTGCTGGTGTCCTCGAGAGCATAGACCAGAGAGTGCAACAATACACAGCACAATAACACATACATGTACTAATCCATATACATATACAAGTAATCTTGCCAGGGTGATGAGTGAGGAGGGAATATAAGGACTGTGCAAATGGGGAACAGCTGAGGATGTGCTTAGTGACAGGTGTGTGGATTGAAGGGAAATGAGCCCAGGAGGAAGGGAGATGGCGACCTCTGGTGGTGAGAGGGAGGAACGCCAGGCCTGGTCTCCTGACAGTGTTGGACATGCATCGTCTACGTCTACGCTATAGGCATAGTTGTGCCTGGTCAAAGTTTTAGTTGGTGCAACAGGTGTACATTTTTGTAAAGCTGGATGTAGCAAAGACCATTATTTTTTTATTTTTTAAGCCAGTGAAACCGGCCCCAAAAGAATGTGAGCCATGCCCAACCAATCCTCTCAGTGGAGATGACTGTGCTCACAGAAGAACATAATCAGGCAGGATTTCATCCCAGCATGCAGGGCTCCAGACTGCGACTACAAACGGTCGCATTAGTGACCAAATATATTCATTTGCGAGTCAAATTGAGGTCGCCACTGGTGACTACCATTATATCTATATTAACATGTTAGTGTAACGGATGTGTGTAAAACCTCACTCTCCTGACCTCAACAGAGGCGCTCTAGCGACTGACGCTAGAGGCTGTAGCCTTTGGCGTACCTTGTTAGAGCGCCCGCCTCCCGCGCCGGAGTCCCGGGTTCGCGACCTGCTCGGTGAGCTGGTGCGGACCCGTGTCGGGGGGGTTACATTGGTGCCGTGACCCGGACGGGAGTGAGGTTTAGGGGGGTGAGTGTAACGGATGTGTGTAAAACCTCACTCTCCTGACCTCAACAGAGGCGCTCTAGCGACTGATGCTAGAGGCTGTAGCCTTTGGCGTACCTTGTTAGAGCGCCCGCCTCCCGCGCCGGAGTCCCGGGTTCGCGACCCGCTCGGTGAGCTGGTGCGGACCCGTGTCGGGGGGGTTACATTAGGACTTAAAAATGTACATGCAATGCTTTTTTTTTTATTGTTTTGCAATCACATCTTTTGTTGTGTTCATGTATTAAACTTAAAATTAAAAGATTATGCGCATCAACCTTTTAGTGGAAAAAAAGTGTCAAACAGTCCTTGTCTCTGCCGCACATCAGCAATGACTCACACAATGAGCTAGATGCAGCTCCAGTTGTGCAAGTGAAAGTGCAGAAAAGCTGTCTATTTCGTGCTAACTTAAACTGTATATTTCAAGTTGGAAAAGACATTTAGTTCCCACTTTAAGTGAACCTTAGTTCCCAGGTCGACCTGATCATCCACAAGCTGGACTAAAATGCTGATTAAGAAAAACATCTTTCAAGAAAAGAGGAGACAAACACATGACAGTATGATTAAAATGGTAAAATGTAGGGGAAAATAATATAAACACTTTTATTTTGTGGCACCTAAAAAAATTATTTGGTGCCTAAGTTTTTATCTTATAGGAGCCAGAGTCTCCTTACTCTATTTTTTTGTCTGGAGCCCTGGCATGACAGAAAATGATTCAGGAAAATGATTGTGTGCATCTCTGGTGGTATCATGAGATGCTGTTCACAAACCAACCACAGGCTTCTTGAATCCACTGTACATTACTTTGAATAAAAGCATCTGACAAATGCCAAAATTGCTAGTGTCTTACCTGGGCTCAGAGGTCCCTGCTTCATCATTGGATGTAGTGGTGATATTCTTCATCTGTTGATCACAGCTTAACTCACGAGATGGAGAACTCATTTTAGAGGTTGTATCCTTATCTTCTCTCTCCTCGCAGAGACTAATTTCCTACTCTCATTTCTCAAAAACAATGCTGAGAGACAGTAAATCAGCTGTAAAGAAATAAAAGAAAGTAAACAGATAAATATACAGAGATAAAAACAAACATTTATCAGCAGCTTTGGATACTTATTTTGTAGTAAAAGTGCAGTTTTGTGCAGGACAATGAAGTCATGCTGACCTTTTTTCTTCAGTAGAACAGGAAATAAGTTTTTAGCTTAAATCGGACAGCTTTTCAGTAAAAACCAGCAGCCGCTGGCTTATTCGTTTTATGAATCACCAAGGACCACGGTTTCAGCTAAAATGTGTCTTTACTGTTCTAATGAGAAAACAAGATCACCTACGTCTTGGATGGCCTGAGTGGGAGTAAATTAACAGCAATTGTTTGGGTGAACTGTCCCTTTAAGTGTCCTCATTATCTGCTGCAGTGCCACAATGGCCACAACTTTTTATCACGTTTGAGCAATTGGCTCATTGATGTTTTTTAGGTACATTAACTATTTTTGTGCATTAAAACACATACAGCAGTGGACATAATAGTTGGTGCCCTTAGTAAACATGGTCAAAGAAGGCTGTGAAAATCAATCTGCATTGTTAATCAATTTGATCTTTCATTATTTAAAATAAATAAATGAAGTGGGATAAAAATCACAAAAAAGTTATTTCATAATGTTATTAAATAAATACAAATATTCTGTAATACACAATGGCCACAATTATTGATCCCTCTAGAAATTCTTGTGAGTAATATATCTCTGAAGTATATTCCCATTCATATAATTTTAGCACACCATGGTTACTAAGGATATGAAATTATGCAGCCATGACTTTTCTAATTCACAGGTGTATAAATATGAGGTAACACAAAAGCCAAATTCCCCTAATCATCAATCACAATGAGAAAAAAAATACAAAAAATAATACAGTTGAGGTTCCGAAAATAGAAAGTGGCTGTAAGAAAATTGCTAAAGCTCTTAAATTATCCTTTCAGTATTTCATTTGCATATGGGATAATATGACCCATGAATAACCCAAAAAGCACAAATAATTCAAAATGACGTAACTTACGGAAAACCCCCAAGTATTGTATTGTGTACAATCATTATTTAAATGTCAACTCTGTGTTTTTGTATTGCAATAAAAATAAAATAAAAAGAAAGGCCGTTCAGATGGCATTGATTTTGTTCAGCCAGAAAAGTAATAGCCCATTTAAATCACTTTATTAAATGCTTTCAGCATCTGATACTCTGATATTAAATAGGTTTAGGTCCTTTTCTTTGAGGAGGAGGAAGAGGATGGTGGGAGGAGAACAGTTTTTCTGAACGCTTTATACAATATTGTAGTCTATTGGAAGTATTGTGCAATTCTGTAAAAAAATGGATTTACAGTTTAAAATTAAATATTTATGGCACTCGCATCCCTCTGTCTCCGACCGACCTTCGTCTTCTTCGATAACGTTAGTCAAATATCAAAATAATGTAGCTACGCAGTTCAGTTTTCTACGTTTCGCCATTTTGCCAGAGCTGTTACTGTTAAACTGTTGAATCATCGAGGTTTAAATTCAATGTAAATAACAGCAACACAAAAAAAACATCTCAGTGTAGGCGACATAAACATGCTTACATGGTAAATTCTTAATAGATAAATAAGTAAATGATTAACTTACCACAAAACGGGCTGTTTAAATATCTAGTGTTGACAGGTTTAAACCCTTGAAATGGCGTCTCTTCTTATCTTCCTTTCACTTTCAAGCACACCTGGCTGCCAATATTATCCACCTGCAGTAGCGGAGGCCACACTTTCAGGACCGCAGTTGTAGGACCGCATTTCAAGGACCCTATTTTTTGTGACAGCGCCACCTACGGAGTTGGAGAACCGCAGTCCCAGGACCCTAGTTTTGGAGGACCAAAAAAAGTGCCACCAAGGCAGTATTTCCACCCAATTTTAACTACATTAGAGTTAAAATGTTTTTAACCTGGTTCCTATGAATGTTGAGTAATTATTAGGTCTAAGTAGCATAACTCAAGTAAAATACACAAGAAATCATGGTTTAGTCTTTTTAGTCACTAGATCGACCACATTTTCAACAACTGAGGGACGACACAAGGATGACTCTTGGGGTAGATTTAAGATTGTATATATTTTATAAAGTAATATATTACAACAGTTGAACTTGAACACACACAAAAACAAATTAGTTCTTGACGTGAACCACATAGAAATAACTTAATGGACCATGTCTTCACTGACTCCTAAGAGAGAGAAAGAGAGAAGTGAATAAAATAAGCAACATTTAGTTAAACATGTTCTACTCTCTAATGGGAAATTTCATATTTAAAAGATAGTTACATAGTTACCACAGAACACACACATATATAAAATACAAACATAATTATATCAATCTTCATACCAATTCATTTTCATAATATTATGTTCAAAGATTTGAAAAAAAAAATATTTTGATGTTGTGGGAACAAAGGTTCTTGAAAAATTCATGTCAATAAAGCCCATCTGAACTGAGAAAAAAATAATACAGAGAGAAGCAAGAAATCTGAATATACATAACATACTATTGACATTACTTTTCATGACCTTTAAATATTTAAAGCACACATTGTGATGTACGCAGCAGCACTACCTTCCACCTGGATGCTCTCCCCTCTTTTCTCAATTGTATCTCTATCACCCTATTAAATTCTTCCACTTCACTGAAATAGTAAATGGAGAACATAATCAGTGCTAGGTTAACAGAAATACTGTTAACACTTAAAAAAGGATACATTGGACATTGTGTAAAAACAATTACATTTTCTACTCTTACCTGAGATGATGATCAGGACCAGAGAGGAAGACCTGCTCAGCATCCTGCAGAGACACATTCTGAAGCCCAGCCAGGCCATATAAGATGGCCATTCAAAAGAAAATTGTTAATTGAAATATACACAGGTTTGTACATAAGGTATAATATACATTAGGGTTTGAAAGGCAGAAACATGCACAATACATTATATTGTTATGCACACCTCTGGAAATAGAACACCACAGATTAACTGCACTTCATCCGTGAAGCTCAGTTGCGTAGGTGTTTTATGTAGTACTGACTTCAGAAAAGCAAAAAGGTTGTCCTGTTTTTCTTCACTGTCAAGGTAGACTGGCACCTGGCTAAAAAGACTTCAGAGGAAGCCACTTTGAAGTTGTCCCATTGAGTACGTCCTACTATTGTCCCACAATTATTATAATTATTTTGTAGTAACAGGATTTTTAAGTGTATTGTGTGATAGTTGTTAGTGAAGGACCAACTTACTTTAAAGCTAGAATATGCAGAATTGGAGAAACGAGCAAGACTAAGGTAGATTTTGAAAGAAATCAACCAAAAATATTCCACCCCATACATTTAGGGCTTATTTCAAAGCCAAACCTCCAAAACAAATGGACATGCACTGCTGAGTACTGCTGAGTACTGCTGAGTACTGCTGGAGTACTCCGCTGAAGATCAATGAGAGCATGGGCAGATTGTGTGCAGGTAGGCAGGTATGTATTTAGAGAGGCAGGTAGGCGACCAGTCACAGACAGGATTTGTATTGAGCTGTGACTGCCAATAAATGAGCCGCATGGGTGACAATATTTTTAACAAAAGCCCTGGTTGATTTATTTACTGTGATTCTGTAATGATGGATACGTCCAAGTACCATCAAATGCTGTTCAGCTCCCGGTGACTGTACAATGAAGTCCGCCAGTCTCTTTTCCTCTGCAGTGCGGTCAATGACAGAATTTCCTCAGTGATGGCACGCTTCCTTGGCACTCTTAATATTGGCTGAAGGGTTAGCCTCATTAGTCCAGAAAACAAACCTCTGGTCATACCTTTCAAACATTAACAACACGATTAATCTGAAGTATTGCATAAAAATGATTGGTGTCTACTTATAACATTAAGTTAATGTAGTCAACAGGTGAATATACACATATTGATTATTGTTTAGGGCTGTCATATCCATACTTTTTAAAACACTCCATTAGAAGAAGACACAACCACTTCCGAATCAAAAGCATGTCCATCTGAAAGAAATGTGACAATGATAAGGAGAAACTTTAGTTTTTAATGTATCTCAATACTTCAAGATAAAACAAGTATGTATATAAGAAACATTTAAAGCGTCAATGTCATCCTTATAAACATTTTTGAATCAACACACCTCTTGGAATTGAAGCCCTGTGCTAAAGTGAATACTGAAACAGAGAAGAAGGAAGACATTTGATTTACTATGTTGACAGAAACATGGAAACGGTTCTACATACAGACAGACACACACACACACACACACACACACACACACACACACACACACACACACACAAAAGGACACTTTACCATAAGAATACAAATCCCACAGTCATTTCCACAGATCTGGCGTGGCAAGTCTATAATTAATAAAATAAAATAAAAATAAATAAAATAAAATAAAAATAAGGTAAGATTAGTGATACACGAAACATGACTGATAGATCACAGCTGCTGTCTTCTCTGTCCCATGTCTTGTATATGAAACATATTTTAACAGTCAGTTATTATGATGGCCTCTGTTATGTGACTAAAAAAATGTCATGTCTCAACCAACATAATAAAACCATGTCAAAATGAAAAGACGTACTCATAACATGTATTGTGGGGTAACGTTAAACAGGCTGAATGTGAGCACTTGACAGTTAAAACATTACGATTATTTTAGCTTAATTATAATAAAAAACAATGAGTAATTAACAAGCTTTCACAACGAACGTGCTACAGTTTATTGTGCTGTCAATAAGTCAACACAGGCTTATCAAAACAGTTTTGTTAAATGAATGTGCTAACAAATAATGTTACAGCATTAGAGGCTAATATATGGTGGCTGTGCATTCAAGACTATTTAGAAAACACGATCACTTCGACTAGTTAACTTTCCAAGGAAATGCATCACAATTGTTTTTAATGTTAAACAAATAAAAATGGATTCACATTTGATACTCACACTCTGATTGTTATCCATCTTCACTGGTCCTCTAATTCGGTAGGTGTCGTTGTCACTAAAACCTAGGATCCTAGAAATGCGTTCCTAGTAGGGGTGTGCGATACTGTAAACTTTGGTATCTATCCGATACGAGTAAATAAATACAGGGCCAGTATTGCCGATACCAATACCGATTCCGATACTTGTCATTAAAAAAACATACATTTAAATGACCAACAACAATTAAAAAATTAACGTTACTAATGTTGTTATGACTAATATTAAATTCACCTTAAAGCTAAGTGGATATTATTTGCCTTTCTATAAGGACTTTGCTGGCAGAGGAGCCCAGAACATGAAAGCAATGCACAGTTTCAGGTTAAGTAATTTTCTCCACATAGAAAAGAGTTATAAGAATGATAAAGGTGCATGGCATAATACATTTAGAATGTACTGTTTAAAGACCAAACTCAGTATGCACCGTATTAATGTTGCAAACTATATATATACAAGTTAGCAGATGTGCCCCGAATATGAAAGCAATGCTCACATTATGTATTTTCCTCTCATATAAAACCATTATAAAGAAAAGTTTAACGTAAGTGGCTTATTGAATGAAACAATCATATGAAAATTAACTATGAAACTATAACTCGTTTATTATTGAAATGATTTTTGTATGTTATGTACAGTATTTTATGTTTATTTTATACATACTGTAACATTTGTTTTGTATTGCAATAAAAAACAGATATGAAAAGGCCAAATTCGGTATAGTTGTAAGGTTTGTTTTGGGGTCTGTTTCATGTTCTTGTTTTTCATGTCTTTTATTTTGAAGTTAGTCATGGTTCTCGTTTGTGTCTTGCTTCTCTTTCCCTCATGTCTTCATGCAGATTGGTTGTCATGTTCATTTGTGTCATGTTCTCATCGGTTTGTTCGTGTCATGCTGGTATGGGCTGTGTTTCGTGCCAAGGATTACCTACCAAAGCTAACAGTCGTGTACTTTTTACGTGTGAGAAGGGGTACGTCGCCACACCAGACGCGTGAAACCAACGCCGGAGGAGGAGGGGTACGTCGCAACACAAGACGCGTGAAACCAACGCCGGAGGAGGAGGGGTACGTCGCAACACAAGACGTGTGAAACCAACGCCGGAGGAGGAGGAGTACGTCGCAACAAAAGACGCCGGAGGAGGAGGAGTGTGTCACAACACAAGACGCGTGACACCAACGCCGGGAGCCGAAAATAGTTGAGCTTAACTCCCTTAACTTTTCCCATTCATTCTCAATGGTAGTGCTTAACACTACGGATGCAATATTCTTTCGGCCGCTAGCGCTCCCGGGGCGCACTTCCGGGTTCCGGCGTCGCGGGAAGTTTGAATTCACAGAAGAAGAAAACACTGCGGCGATCGCTAGTGTTGTTTAATTCAACGCATTCTCGGCGCATTTATCAAAGGTAAGATGCTTTATGCGACATCTGTTTATGTTTTGTTACCAAACTTTTCCCTGTTGGGCTTTGTTTACTGTTGATCATCGTGGGTTTGTTTGTTTGCATGCCAAATTATGAATGAACATAACTGTAGTTTACATTTCTGTGTATTGTTTGTCATCATTAAGACATCATGTGTCGATTACAAGCTAAATTATGAATGAACATAACTGTAGTTTACATTTCTGTGTATTGTTTGTCATCATTAAGACATCATGTGTCGATTACAAGCTAAATTATGAATGAGTTTACATTTCTGTGTATTGTTTGTCATCATTTAGACATCATGTGTTGATTACAAGCTAAATTATGAATGAACATAACTGTAGTTTACATTTCTGTGTATTGTTTGTCATCATTAAGACATCATGTGTTGATTACAAGCTAAATTATGAATGAACATAACTGTAGTTTACCTTTCTGTGTATTGTTAGTCATCATTTAGACATCATGTGTTGATTACAAGCTAAATTATGAATGGGGATAACCATTATTTTCATTTTTTTGTGATGAGACATTTGATATATTATAATTAATCTCTATTTCATGAATTTTTAGATGAAGCATGCTCTGACAAGACCCATCCTCCCGCAGAACAGGTCACCCCACAGACTGTCTTATTTTAACATCACATCACACCAGGCACTTTGACAGTGAAGGATCAAAGGTCAGGGAAGCAGGTAAATCAATTATTTATACAGGCACTAATATGTGTTAACTCTCTGTCTCATATGTGCACACAAAGACAAATATTTTAAGCAATTATGTTAATCTTCTGTAGACCTGCTGCGTTAAAAGCAATATTTACTTACTTAATACTTATAACGTCACTTTAGCAATATTAACTTACTGTGTTGTATATTCATTATCATATATATTGCATTTATATTCTCATGTAATGGTATTGTTAATGGTATTGAATGGCTTGTGATGTTAGGAAACATTAAACCAAACTCGTCGTTGAAAATACAGCATTTATTTTATATAATTTTATGGATTAACTTTCTTTGTAAGACTGAATCTTTCATCATGAATCCCTTACTATGTATTTAATTTTTTTTGTGAAAATGTTAACATTGCAATATGATACTCATAATGTAATTAATATGTATTACACACATATATTATATTTAAATTACAAAAAAATGAGGGCAATATAATGGTATAATTTAAAATGTGTGTGTGTATAAAAATTTTTTAATTAGTTAAATTTGTTTATATATATATATATATATATATATATATATATATATATATATATATATATACGTACTCACACATATATATTAAGTAAATTAATAATACATATTAAATAACACAAATGTATTAAACACTATTTTAAATTTAAAGTATCTTATGCTCTAAGGCTGCATTTATTCAGCTAAAAAACAGTTATATTATGAAACATTATGGCAATTTAAAATAACTATGTTATATATAACTGCTGCTGATAACTGTCTTATTTCATTATATTAAGTATTTTCATGTGGCCATGATTTCAGAACAGCATCATGAAGAAAACAGTTTTTTTCCCCCGGGAGAGTCAAGGTGTCTTTCAGAAAAGGCCCATCAGGCCATTTACGCCGGGACCCATCAGAAGAGGCAAAAATAATTAAAGTGAACACCTCAAAGAGAAGATCTGGTCAGGATGAATGCCTGTTCTATTGTCTTACAGAGAGGAGGGGATGTCATCACCATCAGCTTCTGCTGCAAGACCACCTGTTCCTTCCAGTACTGCCTCTGATCAGCCTGGTAAGTTAATAAAATGCATGCAAATTTGCTTAAAGCCTACTGATGCAATTTATTTTGTTTTATAGTGATGGAAGAGGATGAAGAACTGGAGAGGATGATGCTGAGTCTTTCTCCAGCCAAATATCTCACACAACTGAGTAAGTGAATCAAGAAACATCTTGTGTGTTATACAGAGCCATGTCATGTTAAGCATGTTTATGACATATAAAATTGCGCATACTGGAGCAAAACTATTCAAATTATAATGCTTAATTTGCAGGATCATCTGCAGTCACAGGATCCGCAGCCTTATCTACAACAGGTTACTTTCCACATCAGATTTGGAGGCTTATTCTGTTACATACAGACGTATCCTCCATTTCTGAATTTAATTATCTTATTTGTTGTTTTGGCAGTGTTCTTGCCTGTTCTAAAAAAACATTGTATTTTGTTCTAACTACTGTTAAGGATTGAACATACCAGTGGTGAGGGTGAGTGCACTTCATGAATTGTATGCATGGTATTTAAACTGGTTTTATTTGTTGTTAAACGTGTACTGTTTACTTACAGACTTTTGGACATTATTGGAATTTTCATTACTAGAATAAACAATGATTCTAGTCATTTAATGTAGTCAAGACAATTAAATACACATCATGCACATTCATTGTTTTAAAATATTTTTTATTTTCTCCCTGTGCTGTTCCATGCAGGTCTGCCGCAGCCTCCATCAACATCAGTTCCTGTGTGTAGGCCCTCTTCACGGGGTGAAGGCACTGTACCACATCCAATGGTTCCGCATATAACTTTTTTTCTCTCTCTGTGACACTTTAGTCCGTGTTGGCAGCAAAATGTTATTTACATTTTTCTGTCAATAAATTCAAGACTCTTGACAAGAGGAATAAAATAAATATAATTTTGTGCAGACTTTTATTTGTTAGCCTATCTTTCATAAGAAATGTGAACAAACTGTGAATATATCGTGGGAGCGGGTGGGTGTGGAATAAAACCTCAAACAGTCATGCGCAGACCTCTACATCACAGATCAGATTTAATTTATCACGTGAAGAGAGATAACTGACAAGAAGAGTGAGGTGACACAGACAAGACGATGTGGAAGAGTTTCAAAACCAAATGTAAAAGCGCCCGTTTTAATGTTGACTTCTGAGTCTGACATACATATTAAATAGAATAAATAATAAAAAAGGCGTGTTGGGATGTATCTTTGTTGCATTAATTTAATAATAATAAATACAATATTTGTGTATTATTATTCACTATTCACTATCAGTAAATAGTTCCTCTGTAAGAACAATCTGTCTGATGCCCGTATGAACACCACTGATCCTCACACACTTCTCCAACACACAACATCCGTTATAAAACACTCGCTGTATTCAAGCAGAAATATGATGATAACATCATAGTGACCGAGAGCGCACATACACGGTTCGTTTGCGCATCATTTATAACGGACATAACCCGCAATTACAATAGTCGCCCATCAAAACTTGTGTGTAGTGTGACACTGGCTTCTTTTATCCAGCGAGAGCTGTAGTTTGTGTATCATATTCTCATACAGCTATTTTGAGCCACGATTCAGTCTGTATTCACAGCCCCATGAGAACCGTTTTTCTCCTCCGAAACACAGAATACGTAGAGAGGTGGTACTGTTATTTTTTATAGGCTATATATTTTTTTACATGACTTATCATGCGAGTCATAATATTAGTGAATATATTATATTGTAGTTTTATGTCTCGCCCCCTCTGGTTGAGAAAGACTAAAGCACGATCTCCCAGCATTGATCTATTAGGCATCCCTGATCTATATATGTGATGTTTAAAAAGAAATAAACAAACATTCGTTTCTCATTTATTTGGTTCCACAGTATTTGCTGATTGTTATTTTATTTGAACAATGCTTGAGAATTACCGCTGATATTAATTAAAGTCAAGGTAAAATGCACACGGTGCTTACAGGGTATTTAAAACCTAAGAAAAGCAAGGAAAACTCAAACGACCCCAACGAATTAAAGTTATATTTTGAAGTTATATAGTAGGTGGTTTTTATTTTACTTCCATAATATTTGAGGAAGGGGGCACAACAAGAGGGCACCCATTTGACCAGCACACACACACACACACACACACAATATTGCCACTTGTTAGTTAACTAATTACTGTGAAATAAATAGCCTATAACAAATACATATAGTAATGCAAATACATATAATGCGACGCACTTTGATGCGACGTACATATCAGGCGTCATATAATGCGACGTACATATCAGGCGTCATATAATGCGACGCACTTTGATGCGACGTACATATCAGGCGTCATATAATGCGACGTACATATCAGGCGTCATATAATGCGACGCACTTTGATGCGACGTACATATCAGGCGTCATATAATGCGACGCACTTTGATGCGACGTACATATCAGGCGTCATATAATGCGACGCACTTAGATGCGACGTACATATCAGGCGTCATATAATCCGGCGTACATAGTTCAGACGTACCTATCACACGTCAGTTTTTAGTAAATTTCTCACGTACGCCGCCGTCACGTCGCCGCCTATGATTGGTTCTACAGTGACGTCGCCGTGACGCCGCCGTGGGCCTGTCGTCTGCCCTTCCTATTAATCCCATTCAAAATTTGACACGGTCTGACGGCGACGGGAGGGTAGACTGCTCCTTCTCCTTCGCTTGGTAAGCTTAGGAACGGCATTATTAACACCCCATATGCTGGGAGTTCCATCTCACTGTATCCGCTCGCGCTCGGAGCCGCTGAGTCGCTTAATAGCGTGACAACAAACCAGCGTAGCAGAGGAAGAGCTGCAATGTTTGCATACGAGAAGTGAAAAGAGCGGAATATACACTCACATGTCTACACTTTGTTGTATGTATTAAGCAATGTATTAGGTGTATAGGAGAAAAAAATAACCCAAAGTATCGATCTTATCAAGCTAGTATCGATCGAGACCACCGTTGGTATCGATATTAGGATGATACGTCCCAGCTAACGGAACTTTCTCAGAACTTGGCTAACATTCTCTCGTGGTTCTCTCAAGGTTATAAACAAACATTCCTCCAGTAATGTTAATATAACGTTTGTTCAAAGTGATTTGTTTTTTAATTATGTTCTCAAATTGTTAGACAAAGATGTTATTTACACGTTGTTAGTAGAAGGTTTTTTAAATGTTCTCATAATAAAGGGTGAAAACAGTGTTTTATCCGAGTCCAGTGTCGAGTCCTAGTTTTGAATCAATTGAGCAGAGGTGGGACTTTTAAAGAGTTAAAGTTAATGATATAATTAAGAGACTAATTAAATGATGATAGAGCATTAGTGATAAACACCTGCTGTTATTGAGAATTACAGAGGATCAGATGTTGATGTTTTATAGGTTAAAATGATGCCACTTCAGTGTGTACACTATGAGTGCAATCTGAATGAATGTGTTATCAACTACATCTTAAAGTTGTCGAAAGTGGACAAGCTCATAACGATTTACCCCCCATTCACACCTGTATTTAGTGTCATCCACCTGTGATCGGATTTTCCATACCAGGTGTAAACGGCTTGGATGGATGTAAGAGAGACTGACTTATGACACTCCACTCTGGATAATGGATGATGGATGTGTGACTGTGGTGAAAAGTGCCAAAAGGGGGTGGATATTTTGTATATTTCTTACACATACAGGACATCTTATATTTCTCAGTTTACAATGTAAAACTCAACCCAGAAATAACTTTATTTTCTGTAACATGTCGTTCCCTTATCGAGCTGTCACGAGACATCACGGAGATTTCTCCGTTATGGGAACTTCTTCCCTTCAACCTTTCCTGAAGTCCTATTGGCTCACGCCAGTCAAATGACTGGCCAATTGTCGCAAAGCATGCAAATACGGCGAGCTCGAGACAGTATAAATGCGATGCTCGCGACAATTAAATCAGAATCTTTTACTTCACCTTGAACTCGTGATGGCTTCAGTGTGTAAGATCTGCGCGGGACCCATCGAACCGCTGGATCAGCATCTCCATTGCGTCGCCTGCCTGGGCCTGGCTCACGCCGAGGCGGCGCTGGACGAGTCCGACTGTGGACTTTGCGCGGACCTCCCGGTCCGCGTGCTCCGGGCCCGCCGCGATGTGGTTCGCGGCCTGTTCGGGGTCGGGCTCACTGCCGCCAGCGTGCCGCTGGTGAGCCCCCCCTCTCCGGGCGGCGGGAGCGCCGTCTTGCCGTGCCGTCGAACCCAACGGTCGCCGCATTCGCCGGTCTCTTTCCCCGAGGACTGTTTCCGCCCCCCTTCCAATATTGAGGGATTCGTAGCTTTTGGCCACGAGGAGGGCGACGAGGCCATGTCCATCTCGGCCTCGGAGAAGGAGGAGTGGGCTGGATCGGAGCCCGAGCAGCTAGGCAGCTCAGAGCCTTCAGGCCTCCAGGAGGAGCTCATGAGGGTTCTGTCGAAAGCTGTTCAGGAGTTGGAGCTCACCTGGAATCCTCCGGAGGAGCCTGTCAGGAGTAAGCTCGACTCGTGGTACTTCAGGTCCACACGCAAAGCTGACGCAAGGACATCGGTGCCGTTTTTCCCCGATGTTCATGAGCAGCTCGTGAAGACGTGGTCTGCGCCCCAATCGGCGCGCGTCCACTCGAACACGCAGGCCATGTTCTCCCACGTGGATGGAGCGGAGGCCCACGGTTACGTGCGCTCTCCCCCCGTCGAGGAGACCGTTGCTGCACACCTGTGCCCTGCAGCAGCGAAGTCCCTAGGCCCGGACATCAGCCTGCCGTCGAAGCCGTGCAGAACCACCGCCCATCTCGCTAATAAGGCGTATGCCTCTGATGGCGAGGCGGCATCAGCGTTGCACGCCATGGCAGTGCTGCAGGTGTTCCAGGCCAAACTCCTGCAAACGGCGGAGGGCGGAGTCCTCACTCCTGAGGCGACGAAGGATCTGCGCGCTGCAACGGACTTCGCGTTGATGGCGACGAAGCGAGCGGCCCAGTCTGTGGGTAAGGCCATGGGCTTTATGGTCGTCCTTCAGAGGCACCTCTGGCTAAACTTAGCTGACCTAAAGGATGCCGATCGAAAGGTGCTCCTAAACGCTCCTATATCTCCCTCCGGCCTCTTCGGTGATGCCGTGGAGACCATAACCGAGCGATTTGCTGAGACTCAAAAGCGCGCGAAAGCGATGAGTCACGTGATGCCTAGACGCGCCCCCCAGCAACAGACTGCCAGATCCAGATCTTCGTCAGCGCATGGCTCTGCCCAGCGGAGAGATTTTCCCAGGCCTGCCCAGGCTGGGGCTACTGCTACTGCTCCTCGACAGGAGCCAGACGTCCGGAGGAAGGTGTGGGGCTCCGGCAGGAAGCGCCAAGGTCAGCGGAGAAGCCCGCGACGCGACACTCGCCCGCCCCCGGCTGCTAAGCCGTCTTCCTGACGATCGGAGGGAGGGAGGAGAGCGCGAGAGCAGCCCGGCGCCCAAGCGCCCAAAGTTCAGCTGCCCAAATGTGTGTGTGTTGAGTGTCCATTCAATAAAAATGCATACTTTCTCACAAAAAGAGCTTTCTCCTCCTCACTCAATAAATGCGGTTCCCCTTGCCCCGCCTCAGTGCAGTGCAGGTCCGCATCCAACACAGGTTATAGCCGCGCACCCAACGACCGAGCAGCTAAAGCCGCTGCGTCAGTTCATAAGCGCGTGGAAGGTTATTCCGGGAATCTCGCGTTGGCTACTCAACGTGATAGAGCGGGGATATACTCTTCAATTCAGACGCAGACCACCCCGTTTCAATGGCGTGGTGCAGTCTCTAACATCGCCTCGAAATGCCCAGGCTCTGAGGCAGGAGATTGGCTGTCTGCTCGAGAAAGGAGCAGTAGAGCGAGTCCCTCCACACGAGCGGGAGAGCGGGTTTTACAGCCGCTACTTCGTGGTACCCAAGAGGGATGGGGGGCTTCGCCCAATTTTGGATCTCAGACCCATCAACAGAGCGCTTTGCGAACGTCAGTTCAGGATGGTAACGCTGAAGCAGATCCTGGCGCAGATTCGCCCCGGGGACTGGTTTGCGTCCGTGGATTTGAAGGACGCGTACTTTCACATTCAGATAGCGCCGCATCACAGACGGTTTCTGAGGTTTGCTTTCGAGAACACAGCGTACCAATACTCTGTTCTCCCATTCGGGCTGGCTTTGGCCCCGCGCACATTTTCAAAGTGTGTGGATGCAGCACTTTCCCCCCTCAGAGCGGGCGGGATGCGCATTCTGAATTATCTGGACGATTGGCTGATTTTAGCTCAGTCCCGGGACACGCTACTCAGCCATATAGACTCGCTGCTTATTCACCTGGAGTCCCTAGGGCTATGTGTGAACAGGCGAAAGAGCATTCTCGCCCCGAGTCAGTCCATTCTGTATTTGGGAGTTTGCATAGACTCCCTAGAAATGAGAGCCCGCCTCTCGCGAGAGCGCGTGGCGGCCATTTTGTCTTACCTACGCCATTTCAGAGAAGGCAGCTCTGTTCATTTGAAAGAATTTCAGAGACTACTGGGACTCATGGCGTCAGCGTCGGCAGTGTGTCACCTGGGCTTATTACACATGCGACCACTGCAGCTGTGGCTGAAAACTCGAGTCCCCTGGACGGCATGGACCTCGGGACGTTTGAGTATCGCGGTCACCCGCGGCTGCATCGAAGCTCTGGCTCCGTGGCGCAACCCGAATTTCTTCAGCCGGGGAGTCCCCCTGGGGTTGGTAACCTCACGCGTGGTGGTCACAACGGACGCATCGACGCTCGGCTGGGGAGCGGTGTGCGAGGGGATGCCAGCTTCGGGGCAGTGGTCAGAGCCTCAGATCCGGTGGCACATAAACCGATTGGAATTGGAAGCAGTCTTTTTAGCTCTGAAGGAGTTTCAAGCACAACTGGAACGGCAGCATGTACTGATTCGCACCGACAACACGTCTGTAGTCGCGTACATAAATCGCCAGGGCGGCGTCCGTTCGAAGGCTTTGTGCAAGCAGGCAGCGATGTTACTGCTATGGGCGGATTCTCGCCTTCTATCCATCAGAGCAACGCACATCCCCGGTCTTTTGAATCGCGGGGCAGACATGCTTTCAAGGAGGAGAATTCCTCAAGGGGAATGGAGGTTACACCCCGAGTTAGTTCGGATGATTTGGAACCTCTACGGGGAAGCAGAGGTGGATTTATTCGCTACGAGCGAGAATGCACACTGCCCGTCGTTCTTCTCTCTGTCCCACTCCCCGTTGGAAGGGGACGCGCTCACAGCGCGCTGGCCGACAGCCAGGCTTTATGCGTTTCCTCCGATCAAGATATTGCCTCTGGTGTTATGCAAGATCAGGGAGGAGCGAGCGTCCGTCATACTCATAGCTCCGAACTGGCCGAACCAGCCTTGGTTTCCGGACCTGACAGAGCTGCTGATAGCCCCCCCTTGGCCGATTCCGGTCAGGAAGGACATGTTATCTCAGGTGGACGGCTCGGTGTGGCACCCGAACCCAGAACTATGGAACCTTCATGTGTGGTTGCTTCAGGGTTGTCAGGAGAGCTAGACGCATTGCAGGCTCGTGTGGTCGGCACACTCACGGAAGCGCGAGCACCCTCTACAAGACGATTATATGCCTTAAAATGGGGAGTGTTTGTGAAATGGTGCCATCAGGCTCACATCGACCCGGCTGTTTGCACCGTGTTGGATGTTCTGAGTTTCCTGCAGTACAGGCTGGATAGTGGATCGTTACCCTCGACGCTAAAAGTCTATGTGGCGGCCATTGCCTCGTTCCGTTCACCGCAGGGTGGCCAGTCGATCGGCAGAGACCCCATGGTGGTGAGTTTTCTTAAGGGAGCGAGAAGGCTACGCCCTCCGAGGCCACCTTCGGTTCCGCCTTGGGACCTAGAGGTGGTATTAAGAGCTCTCTCTCAGCCACCTTTTGAGCCGTTATCATCAGTGGGTTTGAAGGAGTTGTCTCTCAAAACTGCACTCCTTCTTGCACTCGCGTCAGCCAAGCGCATAGGAGATTTGCACGCCTTTTCTGTGGATAGTGACTGTATTCGCTTTGGACCCGGTGACTGCAGTGTCACTCTCAGGCCAAGAATGGGGTATGTACCTAAATCACTTTCTACTCCCTTCAAGATACAGACTGTTTCTCTGTCTGCCTTGTCTTCCGAGTCAGCAGCCTCGAGTGAGGCAGATGCTCAGACTTCGGTGTGCCCTGTCAGGGCTTTGAGGATTTACATCGACCGTTCGGCGAGCTTTCGTCAATCTAACCAGCTATTTGTATGCTATGGTGGTTGTGCGAGAGGCCGTGCTGTGTCTAAACAGAGGCTCTCCCACTGGATCGTGGACGCTATTACGGCTGCGTATACGAACCAAGGTTTGGAATGTCCTTTACACATTAGGGGGCATTCAACGAGGGCCATGGCTTCCTCGTGGGCTTGGTCGAGAGGTATGTCTATTCAAGATATATGTGTTGCAGCCGGCTGGTCTTCTGAGAATACTTTCGCCAGGTTTTACAGGCTGGACGTTCAGTCTTTTGCCTCCCAGGTGCTGTCGGTAAGTGGCTGATGCATGTTTACTACATTGTTTGCTCTGCATACCCTTTACTATACGGTTGTTCTGCCCTGTGCTCAGTGCAGATTCCTGTATTTGTGTTGTTTTATCTAGCGATACTTTTATCATGCTAGGTTGGGGTCATGCTATACAGTCTGTGCAGTTCCTTATGCTCGTTGTGCAAGTTGCCCTGTTTCAGCGCAGCCAACGTTATTTCTATCCAGATATGCAAATTTGTATACCTTTGGGTTAGACGCTCATTGGCTTACAGCCACCTATCAGCGGTGAGCTCGCCTACAGCGTCACTATTGTGGGAAGTGTCTACGTGCGTATTCTATCTGCTGTGTTTTGGGGTAGGGCTTCGTAGCCTCTCTCACGGCGGGATTTAATATCGTTCCCATAACGGAGAAATCTCCGTGATGTCTCGTGACAGCTCGATAAGGGAACGCTCCGGTTACTATCGTAACCTCGGTTCCCTGAGAGCGGGAACGAGACATCACGGTAGACGCCGTGTTCGCTACTCCTCAGCTTACGGTGTTCAGTATCCGATTCTGATTTAATTGTCGCGAGCATCGCATTTATACTGTCTCGAGCTCGCCGTATTTGCATGCTTTGCGACAATTGGCCAGTCATTTGACTGGCGTGAGCCAATAGGACTTCAGGAAAGGTTGAAGGGAAGAAGTTCCCATAACGGAGAAATCTCCGTGATGTCTCGTTCCCGCTCTCAGGGAACCGAGGTTACGATAGTAACCGGAGCGTTTTCTGTAACATATAATGTTTTGTTATTACTAGCAAAACTCAGCGCAAAGGTTGTGGGTTTGATTCCCAGGGATCACACATACTGACAATACAAATGTATAGCCTGACTGCACTGTAAGTCGCTTTGGATAAAAGCGTCTGCTAAATGCAGTTTGTTCATGTAAGTTCCATTTAGTTGTCTCTCACAGTATATTGCTGAATCTGACACAAAGACACTGAGGCGTCATAAACTCTGAATCCAGCGTAGAGAGGTTCAGTGAATGTGGTGTTGAATGTGTGTAAGTGTGTGAGTGTGTGTGTGTCAGAGACACTGTAGAAGGACAGAATGCCGGCTGACCAGTCCAGATACACTCCTACTCTCTTAGAATTGCATGAAGGGAGAGGTATGTCTTTGTTTGTGTTATTGTGCCAAGCACTGTATCTATCAGCAATACAGAAAACACACCAGGACATTTCATTATACCCAAATCTACTCTGATTAGCTCCATCCCTACGGATTCCTTTATATGTCATTCCTATATAACTCCAGCCAGTCCATTCAGCCTCCCAGTAACAGCGTCCAGAGAAACTCTCTTTAGACAGAACCTGCTCATAGTGATTAAATCTCTCTGGATGATCAGGATACGGCTGCTCCTCTTCTACATACATCAGCTTCCTGTTGTCCTCAGACACGAGGAGACGAATGTTTGCTGTGTTTGGATCCAGTGTGAAATCACAGGCATCTGAACACAAGAATATAAGAACATCACATATTGCCATAGGGATGTGGGGGCTGAAATTGTTTAAAATGAATGAATTTCGCTGCAGCTCTTTTGTTGGTGAATTTCATTTTCCTTAATAAAAATCTTAAATTATACATCCCTTTTAAATGAAAATTATTGAATTTTGGCATGGGTCCAAACAATTGTAGGTGGGTGGCATTAGAGAGTATCCCTTTAAAATACCGTGTATGGTCGTCATGAGTACATTTTTTGTCTCCCAAACATAACTTTAGGTTAAGAT
Organism: Schizopygopsis pylzovi; assembly: GCA_027422435.1. Classification (NCBI taxonomy): domain Eukaryota; kingdom Metazoa; phylum Chordata; class Actinopteri; order Cypriniformes; family Cyprinidae; genus Schizopygopsis; species Schizopygopsis pylzovi. The sequence goes on from JAPDDL010000492.1 coordinate 41,463, forward strand.
TCTTACAATGCTGATATGCTCTCATTGCTTCAAAAACTTCTCCCCAAAAGAGTTTGGTCAAGCTTATGTATTTGATGTATTAAAGAGGCCCTAATATGCCCGTATTCAAAGTATTGATTTTGCTTTAGGGCTCACTAGAATATGTTTGTGTGCCTGAATAAAAAAAACAAATCGACATATTTGACATGATTGCAGCTCCTCTCTTCCAAGTCTGTCAATTATGCTCTGTTTAGTTACATTCTCGATGAAGCAAATTATTCTGAAAGATGCAATATGCTCTGATTGGTCAGCTGTACCGTTGTATTGGTCATCTGCTTTGAGCGTGTTTGGGAATTGTCATGCTTATTACCATAACTGCACATTTTACTAATGCACTACTACTGCAACTCAATCAGGCAACGCTCCTTTATTTTGCATATGCCTTGGATGGGAATTGTTTATTCAAGGAATACTGTGATGTCTACATTCCGAGAGGAAAACACAAGACTAAAATTGTTTGATTTCAGTGAGTTCAGAGACAATTCTTACAGATATAGAGAATAACCCACTTTGAAATCATTTCATGCTTTGTAATTTTGCAGACCATTTTCATGATAAAACAGACAGCAACATTACACACTAAAGGAGGTTGAACATGGTAAAAAGCAAAACAGGTCATATTTAAAGAAAATTAAATACAATGGTGAGTCACCCAATGACTGCTCAGCCAAATACAAGAAACTCTAAGGCTGGTTTCACACCGCAAGCATGAACGGTGCATATTTTTATACAAATTAGTGCATTCACACTGGGAGCAGAAGCAGCGCGTGAGCATCACTGTAGCGATGGTTTTGGCGCCTAGTCTATTTTTTGTATGTGCTGCTTACGCTCAGTTCAAGTGAAAACACACTTTTGAAGGACAAAATAAATATGATTTCACACAGAAAGTGCTAAAAATGCACATATTAAGCATGTCTAGTGTGTTTTTAACACGAATATGAATATTTCAGAAAATAAAATGAAGAATCAAAACAGATTTACCTGTTTAAACTTGTTTTTAATTATACAGTTTGGGTGAAAGTCGGGTGTATTATAAAAATTACATCATAAATAACATGTTCTATATGAAAGTATGACTGAAATGTCATGATCAGAGCTGTTTTGTTGTTTACCTTTTATATGCGATACCCCATGTAAACAAACTGTCAAGACTTTAAAACTTTAAAGTTTGTAACTGACCAGCTTCTAAAAACAAATTAGTAGTTGTCTTTGTAAAGAAATATGCAGCTTTGGAGCCGCTGATGTGACTCTGTACAAACGCTTCCAGTGTGAATACTCTCACGAATCTGGAGCTGCAGTGACACTGTAGCCCTTACGGAAATTAACCATGATTTTATTATAGTAACCATGTTTTTTTGGTTTAAGTCAAATCAAAGTCCTCAAAGAGTTAAAGTTAATGAGATAATTAAGTTACTAACTAAGGGAGTTATGTGAAGCTTCTGCGAAGCTCACACTTGTGGTGTGAAACTGGCGTAAGTTCAAGACTGCAGTTATGACCTTCACAGCTGGACCCATAAAACTCAACTTTATTGAATATTTGTGCATAACTTACATTTTTGCAATCCTGGTGTGATCCTAAAATGTTCTCTATGGTCCAAACTAGAGAGAAAAATGAACAAATTATTTAAGAAAATCATAGAAACAAAAAACAAAGAAAACCTGCACATCCCTGTGACATTTGTGGTGGTAAATTTAGATTACTCTGGGGAAACATTTGTCCTCAAAGCATTAAGAATGAACATATACACACAAATAAATGTCATACTGCCAAACATACTTGAGTATCTGCAGTTTATAGTGTGGATCCTCCAGTTTGTGTTTGAGCAGCTGGACTCCTGATGGTCCTGGGTGATTGTAGCTCAGATCCAGCTCTCTCAGGTGTGAGGGGTTTGAACTCAGAGCAGAAGACAAATAACCACAGCCTTCCTCTGTCACCATACAGCCTGACAACCTACAGACACACGGTCAGATCAACTACAGACATCCATGAACATAATGACCGACTGACAGTACATCGTCCTTCTTACACACCTCAGTATCTGAAGCTGACAGTTTGGACTGTTCAGTCCATCAGAGAGCAGCTTCACTCCTGAATCCTGCAGGTCATTGTTACTCAGATCCAGCTCTCTCAGGACAGAGTTTGAGGAATGCAGAGCCGATGATACAATTTCACAATCCTGACCATCGAGATTACAGCCAGCAAGACTGAAAGAGAGTAAACAATTTTCAAATAATTTCGTTTAAATAGAATAATTATGCAAATTGATATTTCCATAAGTTTCATGGTTGTTAAGTAGGTAACGTAAAAGTCTAAAAATTTACAAAATAAATGTGATTGATTTGATTTGATTGAATAAATGTCACTTTAATATTCACAATGCTATTCAAAGATGATTACTTTAAAATAATAATTGGAAAATAATTGATAGATTATCTGTAAAATATCTGTTAGATAAATAAGTTTATTTATTTTTTCTGATAAGTCAAATAGTCTATCAAAAAATTGTTAGCTGTAGCCTTAAATTGAACAATACATTTGTGCTTAGTTTAGGTCAGATTGATGTAGAATAAGGTATTAGCTTATCTAGCTAAATTTAAATTAGCTTGACCAATGTTGGACATCAATCTGCAGAAAAATGTTGATTTTTTTTTGTAATAAGAATTATTTAAAGAGGTCATATGATGCAATTTCAAGTTTTCCTTTCCCTTTGGAGTGTGAACAAGCTGATTGTGCATAGATAAGATTCTGCCACTCCCCTCTAAGATTACTAATTTAAACACGCCCCCACATGTCTATGTCACGATGTGGAAATATTGGCGTGGTTTCAGTAACGCAGTAGTGTTGATGCAGCCGTGTCAGGGAGACGCTGTGTTTCTAGGCGAAAGCAAAATCACTTTATTTGGCCTTCAGAAAGTAGATGCATTTAAGAATCATTAAGATTACTTACAACAGAACAGCACAACCCAGACGTTATCACAACGCATTTTATGGACGACCAGTTTGTGAATCTAGGAGAGGAGGTAATTTTGATTTTGCTATGAAAATCTGACACTTCTAAATCAGGGACTGTATGTTTTGTTATTAGTTTAAGTATTTGCTATTGACTGCTCAAATGCAGATTGTTGCGTGTTTGTGTGTGTGTGTGTGTGTATGTGTGTGTGTGTGTGTGTGGTTCAGGTATACCCTACGTTATGGGGACAAAATGTCCCCACAACGATGGCAATATCCAAAATCCTTGTCCGTGTGGGGACATTTTTTGGTCCCCATGAGGAAACCAGCTTATAAATCAGACTAAGTGATGTTTTTTGAAAATGTAAAATTGCAGAATGTCTCCTGTGATGGTTAGGTTTAGGGATAGGGGCAGTGTAAGGGGATAGAATATACAGTTTGTACAGTATAAAAACCATTACGTCTATGGAAAGTCCTGTAATAAAATACAGTTTAATATGGAGCTATTGTTTCAGCTCCGGGAATTAGTTATTAAATATTTAATATGCTCGATTAAAGCCCTATTAATATTTAACTTACGGTTTATACTTTGAGTGCTCGGCCAGTGAACCACATCAGTATATCTCTCTATTAAAACCTCGCTTCTGTTCCCGTGGCCCCCGGTAACAATAAACGAGATTAATAATTACTCGAGTTTGAGCTAGGTTGCGTTATCGTTGGGCAAAATAAGGATGAAAATACTTAAAATCACATTCCAGAGACACTTGTTTATAAAATGGAAAAGGTTTATTCGTGATATTGCTATTCTAACATAAATGGATTAACTGATAAGACATAGACATACACACATAGGCATACGAGAGTTTTGAGGTTAACTGTGTGTGAAAGAACACCATTCTTTCTACTTCATAGCTTAACTAACCAGAAAATGATCACGAACAAAATACGTCTGCTTTGTTACTGCATTCAGATCGAATTTACCAGTTTAGTCAGGATAAAAATTCAGTTTGTACTTGCTTGGATTGGTTTAAAGCAGGCTCGAAGTTGGTTTCGTTTCCCGCGTGAGTTCTTTGTTTCGGGTTTCACGTGGTCGGTTCGTGCTCCTTCGGTTGTTCTCGTGTGGAGACTTGAGACGGCTGCGTGACGTCACCGGGAAAGCTCTCCTCTGCAATCGTCGAATTCGTGGCTCCGTTACGGGTTGGCACAGTCTTAGACCCATAAATGGTTGGTTTTCAAGGCGAGAGTCCAGCGGACCGGCGCGCACGTTGGAGGGCGCAGCTTCAGAGATGTTCAAGCCATGTTCAAGAGAGTCAGAGCGCCAGAAGAAGAGAGAGGGCGCGTCACTCGCGCGTCGTTTTAAACAGTCCGTTTTTTGGACATCCCTAAAGGTGGCTGGTCCAATCAGAGTGTCGGTATGGGGCGGAGCCCCGCCTGCACGGCTGCTCTTGCAAGGCATTTTTCATGCGATGAGAAATAACTTTTACCCATGTATTAAAACTCTTATCAGGTTTACACATTATAATATCACATTCGTTATCTTATTGATTCATATAATTTTGCAACCATTCATAAAAGTCTAAACACCACCTAAACATTCCAGCTTAAAGTATGATTAGAAATCAGCCCACGTTTTCCCAAATAATTCATATTCCACAAGCATATGAGAGAAAGAGTACCACAATTAATATCCACATGTTCCTTGTGTAGATGAATTATTATCATGAAATGAATGTGTCTCTTGGAAATCTTCTAGTGGCCATTTCTCTTTGTTCTGTGACCGGACGAAATCGCGCGCTTTTGCGCTGATGCAAAGGGGGGAGGGGTTTTAGAGAGACGCTGATTCTTTAGCTGACGTGTAGACAGTTGAATTCCTGCCGATATACGTTACATATCCCCCTCGGGCTTGGTGATGTTCCCTGATGGAACCTCGTCAAGGCCCTGGAACAAGAGGCAGGAAGAACAGGCACATACAAGACACAAACATCATTCCTATCACTGACTAAAGCCTGGTGCAGGGTAATTTGGGAAGGAACAGGTTAGAAACTTGAGAAGACATAGGGATGCATTGTTTATCATTATTGACAATTGGGTCATTTTTGACTGTTTTAATTGTCAGGGGCTCGACGAGGCGGCATAGGCATGATCTCAGTCAGGTTGGTCGAATTCTCGGGTTCGGATTCTAGGTCGGAATTACCACGTCGAAAGAGGCGAGGGACGCCTGACGTGCATTTGTTGAGAGACTCTTGGACGACGTTCACTCGCTTGTGTAGGAGGAAGGCCAGTGTCAAATTCATAACATATCCTACGATAGTAGAGATATAAAGCGCCGTGTCAGCGGCAGACCAGGACCGAATAATTGGCGCGCCGGCGGGCGGAAGGCGAGCGATAGCTTCTAACGCTGTCAGCCGGTGTCAATTCAATAAGAGATTTCGTTTTCAACCTGATATTCATCGTCGGTGAGGTGATACAATGCTAACTCGTCAATATGGAGGATCTCGCCCTTCGGGACAGTGATCCATAACGTTTGGTTGGGCAAATTAATGCGCGTAGCGGTGTCGTGTTAATCGCCTGTGAGGGTAGCTGTTCGTGCTGCGGTGTTGACCAGCCATCGGTTTCTGATGATTTCGGCTTGCGTTACCTCAACTTGAGAACGTGGTGTTGCTTCGGTGGGGCAGCTAGTGTCGGGTTTAATGGATTCTAAACCGCAGATGCCCTTGGTATTATCGCGTACGCAGAGTTTACTCGGGTAGGGGGAGTGAATGTCCTAAGTGAGCGTGCCCATCTTTGAGTTTGGGGCCAGATACAACTGTTCGTTGTTCTCGTAATACGCAGCGACTTTAGGAGTTTGGATTTTTACATAGGTTTTCCCTTGCCGTAATCCCACATTCACAACGTCTTTGAGCCGGTAAACATTATTAACGTCGATAATGGGCAAACTGAAAAGACAACTAAGTCACCTGTTTCCGGGTTTGCGTATATGGGAATAGCGCTACCGGGAAAGGGGCGAGATGGGTTTGGATGAGACTAGCGGGGCCCGCAGTGGCCGAAGTTACAACGTTTGAACAAGGCTAAGAGGTATCGTGTAGCACGGAATCCTATTCATGGCTACGTTGTCAATCGAGGAACTTACATCGTGTATCATGTCGTTCATGATTTTGGTGGGTGGCCTCGATCGGTCGACAGCGGTTCTCACAGCGAGTTACAGCGACTTTACTGACGGAAGTCGATCTCAATTTCAGGACCTGGATTCAAGGTTTGGTTAAGGGGTTCAAAGTGAAAAAGAGAAAAGGAAACACAAAGTGAGACACGCGATAAAGAAACCAAACGATAAAGTAAATAAATAAAAAAAAATTTTAAACTAAAAAAAAAAATTAAAAAAAAATTAATAAAAAAAAAAATTATATAATAATGAAAAAAAAAATTGAGAGTAACTCCTCTCTACTAGATTGGTCCTAGCAGTGCTGCGGAGGAGAGAATATGGGTTGTGTCTAAGCATGGTTGCTATATGTTTTCCTAAAATGACAATAGTTATGCTTGTGTGGTGCATATGGTTGTCGGTCTGTGTCAGTGGGTCGGATCTTCCCCCTTTTCCTGTCGGTGGTTTGGATTTGCCGGTTGGCATTGGCAACCCATCATGGTGCATCGTGTGCGTGTGTCAGCGTACTCCCCCTCTGGCCGTGAGGTACTACGAGCTGTGGCGCAGTGAGTGGCTCAGGGACATACGTGTGGACACCGTCTTGCAGATGCAGCATGTAGTCGACAGAGTGGAGCTTGCGGAGCTCGGAGGATGTGTTACATGGTTTTGACATGTGAGCTGTCATGGTTCGTAGTGACGAATCCGCATGTGAGGGTGAGGAGATCGTCAGCAGCGAACTGAGGTGGTATGGTAATGCAGGAGGGCAGGGGTGTGCTCGCCAGTGGCGTGCTGGCGGCGGGTTACTGCTGCCACTGTAGGGTTGGGTGGGAGGGCATGAAAGGTCCAGGACTCTTCATGTGATGCACCTGCTGTGGTGAGGGCATCGTTTTGGTCATTTGAGGGGCTGGAGTTTGGGAGGAAACGTTTGGATGTCAGACCTGATCTGGTGTTCTCCGGAGGAATGGCAGGTGACTGAGACAGCACTTTCAGGAACTTGGAGTTTCATCAGCAGGTGTTTGTTGGACGCTGCTGTGATTTGGAGTATTGGGTGTTGAGTTAGTGTTTAACTCTGTTGCTGGGTTTTCAGGTGGGGTTTCATGTCCATCTGAAGTTAGGGTGTTTACTGTTCTCTGAGAGCAAGGTGAAGCGGTGCTGTTTTCTGGGGCTGATTTGTTCAGCTTGTCACTGCCGTTCCGTCTGACAGCTAGTCAGGCTGACTCTGGTTCGTCTTCCTTTTCCCACTGATTCTCATGAGACCACTTCTCCCAGTGTCGTCCAGGTGAGCGTTGACGTCCACGCGGTTCATCCCATCGGTCATACCTCTGTTCAGGTCGAGTGTCAGCGTGTGAGTCTCGTTCTCTGTTGGACGGGAGTGCATTCCATTCTCTGTGTGGTGGCTTAGTGCTGTCTTGGCGTTGGGTGCCCTCTAGAGCCAGTTCATGGTGTTGCGTGTTGAAATCAAGAACTGCTGGGGTTTTTGTGCTCTTTTCTGAGGCCATCTTTTGTTTGTAGTAGGCCTTTTGCACCAAGTCTCGCAACTGCTGAGTGTTCATCGTTCGTGGACATGCGAGAACGCCAAGATGGTGGCTTATGCCAGGATGAAGATTCCTGAGGAAGAGAGTTTTAAAGTTCAGTTCATCTTCCATGTCAGAATCATTGCGAGTTCCAAAATATGCTTGTCTGAGTCGACTATAGTAAGCTTGAGGAGTGTCGTGACGTCCTTGTCTCGTCTCCAGGGCAGCCACTAAGCCTTGATCGGACTCAGGGTTGGCGAACTCTTTAATAAGGGCTTTTCGCAGCCGTTGGTAATCAGTCTTTGTGTTAACAGGCTGCCGGTCCAGGAAGCTGCGTACTTCAGGGCTGGATGTCGTTCGGAGTAAATAGAGTTTATCTTTGTCCGTAACGTTAGGTCGCATTTCCAGATGGAAATCAATATCTTGCAGATACGCCTGGACCGTTTGGCTGTTTGGCACGCTGGGGTTGAATTTGCTAACGTTTCGGGCGAGCTTGTCAAGGTCTTTTAGGTCCAAGCTGTGCGACGATCTGCGGCTGGCTGCAGCAGATTCTTCTGGTTCTGTCGTGATATAAAGTTCTTCAGACGGCGCTGGTGACTGTTTTAACATCACCCCCTCTGTCTTATGTTCACGTGTCAGTCCAGGCACAGGTGACTTGGTCCTGCTTGGCAGGGGTGCGGTTGGTGCACGTCCTGTCCTTGACGGCTCCTGGCGTAGTTCGTAAGCGTGCTTGAGTTCCTCTTGGAAACTTTCAGACTCCTCTGTGACGTAGTCGAGCTGTTGTGTTAGGCGGCTGATCTCGTTTCTTGATTCAGCCAAATGAGCTTCGAGGGCCTTGATTCTGCTGTTTTTGTCCCTGAAGTCAGTCTTTGCCTTCTCTAGTAGCTTCTCTGCATACTGTAGCTTGTCTGCACGATCAGCGAAGTCCTCTTTGAGTTGCTGCATTTCGTGGCTGGTAGCTTCTAGAGTTTCTTTTAGCCTGTTGATCTCCTCATCGGTCCCTTCCTGTCGTTCACGTTCCAGCTGCTCTATGCGTCGTTGTGCGCTTGTCAGCTCCTGCTGGCGTTGTGCGGCGTGCTTGTCGCTCAGTTTGAGGGTGGCGATGAGTGTGTGACTTAAGCTTGAGGTGATCTTGGCTAATTCTTTGTGATTGTAGTTTTGACTTGGGTCTTGTCTCATGATGCTTGTGATGTTGTCATCTAGTTGGTCCTGTGTCTGATGTTGGAGTGCTTCAGCAGCTTTAGGGAGGATGCTGTTTGTTGTAGCACTTAGCCACATTTCCAGTCCTTCCCAGTGACCGACATGTTCTGGCTGGTGATACATGTTCTGGCGGTGATGGGATCTTGGACCGAACTGACACAGACCTTGGATGGGAAACAAAGCAAAACAAAAACACAAACAAAACAACAGGGGTGTGAATGTGCACAGTGTAGTGTATGCTAGTGTTGAGTGTGATTCGGTTTCTGTGGTCCTCTGTGGTGGGGTGCGTGTAATTTGCAGCTTCTGCGTAGAAATTGCGCCCACGTAGAGGCAGCACTGTTGGGAAACAGAAAGAAAAGCACACTAACAGAATGAGTACACAGGGACAATAACACTAGACCGATCTCTCTTTTAATAGCAGATTCTCTCTTCGCTTTGTTAAGTCTGATTTAGAAGGACGCTTCTAATCAGAGGATTGTAGGCGAGTTTTCTCTTTTTGTAATAAGACTGTTATTGCTATTTCAATTTTCTCCTTGATGGAGGAAAATAACAGCAATGACAGTGCTTGTCCCTTAATGGCAGGATTTTACACCGCAACGCTGGTCAGCGTGTTTCGCGCGTGTTTAAAAATGTTGCCGATGTCTATCTTCTCATTGCACCTGCTTTAACTGGGAGGGGTAGGATTTCACAATAGAGGGTAAATGATAAACAGTTTGAAGGTGGTTCTCAAGTTTCATACATATCTGTTCAATTGTAACATTTCGCTCTATTCGTGATCTTCCCCTGGTTAGCTTTAAGCAAACAAGTCAAATTAGAAGTTAGTAACAGGGAGAAAAGAAAAGAGAAATTAAGATTTATTCCCAAGATTTAAAACTAATACGTTGGCACAAGGTGGTGCTGTTGAGTCGCTATGCTAAGGTTACGTTTTATGCTCCAGATTGGTGAGAAATGACTTTGACTGTATGGTGTCACTGTCACTTCTCCAACACAACACTAGGGGGAGCACTATCTACTCTCAGGCCTAAGTAAAGAGGACTAATTTTAATTTAATAAAATTATTTTAATTAAATTATTATTAAATTTATTTGAGTTAATCAGATCACCTAAGGAAATGAAGTATGGCCTACAGATAGAGCCAGACTTGTATTTAAGTTTGAAATTAGAATTAAAAATTAGAATTTGGTTTCTAATTAAAATTTATGATGTTATAATTAAAATTAATAGGATTCACTTAGGATTAGAATTTACAAATGCAATCTGCAATTGAGTTGACAAACCAATATTGTTGCAAAATGTAAACAGGAAGTGTAATTAATTATTAAATGTAATTAGAATTTTCGAATTCATAATTAATTATTAAATTAATTTACAGCTTCTAAATCACTAGTTTTGGATTCCCATAATAGTAATTAAAATAATTTCCAAACTTAAGCATTCCTCTCATTAACATCAAAAAAAATAAAAATAATAATCAATCGGTATCCTACTTGTAAATGAAATTAAAAATTTCTGGCCCTCTTGATAACTTAAGGTTTTATTGTAGTGGTCAAATTATAAGAGCGTTTATGGTTCATAAATGGATGCTGTTGTTGGAAGCAGGAATTGAAAATTTTATTAAATTAAATTAATTCAAAATTAATTTGTAATCAATTGTGACATTCAATTAACAATTAAAAATTCCTAACAATAGCGCTCATCCATTGATGTGTTATGAAATCATAAAAAGCCATTATAATTGAACTAAATCAACCTTACCATATTATCAAAGTAATACTGAATTATCTTCTAATAACCCACCACTTATTAAGCTGGTCCCACAAAAAGTAAAAAGACTTTAATCAGCTGTTATATTAAACCAACCTGTGAAATTGTTAACACTGATGATTGGGAAACATTAACACAGCCAACTTAAAACGTACGTTAGTCTTTTAAATGAGAGAGGGAAAACGTGAGTGGCTTTTTCACACACACCCACTGCATTCAAGCTTTAACTGCTATGTGCTAATCGCTAGCCGTAATGCTACCAGCATGGCTAAAGCTCCTTTGTTTCAGTTAGCTTATATGCGCTAGCGCTATTAGCTTACACGTGGCCAAGTCTCCACGTGGCTAAACTGGTCGCTATGGCAACTCAGTGCCTGTAGGAGAGAGAGAGGAAAAAAAAAAAAAACTGTGCTCCAGACTAACCCTTCAGATTAGTCCAGCATTGGTCAGATTTGAATCTTTACAACACATAATCTCACTCGTTTAGGGCGAGATAAATTTATCTACGGGTTACTTATAACCCATCAAAGCCTCGGCGGGCTATTATGCGAATATTTGTCTGTTTAGACCGCACACATAAACACAAACAATCGATTGCACAATCTCTCCCTTTCTCAAAAACGACTGGCCACTCCTTTGAGCGCCGTGCGTTTGAATTCACTCGTGAACTCAAAAATGGGCTGAGAATTACTTAAATAGCTACTTTAATATTCTACAGCGGGAGTCACGTGGCTGGGTTTGCAGTGGAACACGCACTAACAAAAGCATTACCACGAAGGCCTTAAGAGAGGGGCAACAAGGGACATGCTCGTTCGCCTCTCATGCGCTTTAGAGCGACTTTTTATTAATTATTTACTGCAGTTTAATTTCTTCTCGAACTCGAGTTAACAGTTACACTCTCTTTCATTCAAACTCACTGTGTTTCACAAACAAGAATGCAATATCACAAATAACCGCTTGTTTCTCTATATTTACTCAATTCTTCCGGATAAAAGTGAGAAATATGTATATTGTCTCTGGTTTGATTTATCAGATCTTAGTCCTTAATTGCCCGCTTTTATCCTCCACCATTTATGTAATAAAATACAGTTTAATATGGAGCTATTGTTTCAGCTCCGGGAATTAGTTATTAAATATTTAATATGCTCGATTAAAGCCCTATTAATATTTAACTTACGGTTTATACTTTGAGTGCTCGGCCAGCGAACCACATCAGTATATCTCTCTATTAAAACCTCGCTTCTGTTCCCGTGGCCCCCGGTAACAATAAACGAGATTAATAATTACTCGAGTTTGAGCTAGGTTGCGTTATCGTTGGGCAAAATAAGGATGAAAATACTTAAAATCACATTCCAGAGACACTTGTTTATAAAATGGAAAAGGTTTATTCGTGATATTGCTATTCTAACATAAATGGATTAACTGATAAGACATAGACATACACACATAGGCATACGAGAGTTTTGAGGTTAACTGTGTGTGAAAGAACACCATTCTTTCTACTTCATAGCTTAACTAACCAGAAAATGATCACGAACAAAATACGTCTGCTTTGTTACTGCATTCAGATCGAATTTACCAGTTTAGTCAGGATAAAAATTCAGTTTGTACTTGCTTGGATTGGTTTAAAGCAGGCTCGAAGTTGGTTTCGTTTCCCGCGTGAGTTCTTTGTTTCGGGTTTCACGTGGTCGGTTCGTGCTCCTTCGGTTGTTCTCGTGTGGAGACTTGAGACGGCTGCGTGACGTCACCGGGAAAGCTCTCCTCTGCAATCGTCGAATTCGTGGCTCCGTTACGGCTTTGGCACAGTCTTAGACCCATAAATGGTTGGTTTTCAAGGCGAGAGTCCAGCGGACCGGCGCGCACGTTGGAGGGCGCAGCTTCAGAGATGATCAAGCCATGTTCAAGAGAGTCAGAGCGCCAGAAGAAGAGAGAGGGCGCGTCACTCGCGCGTCGTTTTAAACAGTCCGTTTTTTGGACATCCCTAAAGGTGGCTGGTCCAATCAGAGTGTCGGTATGGGGCGGAGCCCCGCCTGCACGGCTGCTCTTGCAAGGCATTTTTCATGCGATGAGAAATAACTTTTACCCATGTATTAAAACTCTTATCAGGTTTACACATTATAATATCACATTCGTTATCTTATTGATTCATATAATTTTGCAACCATTCATAAAAGTCTAAACACCACCTAAACATTCCAGCTTAAAGTATGATTAGAAATCAGCCCACGTTTTCCCAAATAATTCATATTCCACAAGCATATGAGAGAAAGAGTACCACAATTAATATCCACATGTTCCTTGTGTAGATGAATTATTATCATGAAATGAATGTGTCTCTTGGAAATCTTCTAGTGGCCATTTCTCTTTGTTCTGTGACCGGACGAAATCGCGCGCTTTTGCGCTGATGCAAAGGGGGGAGGGGTTTTAGAGAGACGCTGATTCTTTAGCTGACGTGTAGACAGTTGAATTCCTGCCGATATACGTTACAGTCCCCATAAAACATGGAAACCCAACATGTGTGTGTGTGTGTGTGTGTGTGTGTGTGTGTGTGTGTGTGTGTGTGTGTGTGTGTGTGTGCACGTGTGTGTGTGTGTGTGAGAGAGAGACATTCACATCACAGCACATCAGCTATCTTAATCGTGTGTGTGTGTGTGTGTGTGTGTGTGTGTGTGTGTCTGTGCGTGTGTGTGTGTGCATGTGTGTGTGTGAGAGAGAGAGACATTCACATCACAGCACATCAGCTATCTTAATCGTGTGTGTGTGTGTGTGTGTGTGTGTGTGTGAGACATGTACAGCCTATCAAAAACCGCCTTAATCGCGGCTTGTTTGCAAACACATACATCATCACTGTGTCTGTCACGCGACTCTGTTCCCCTTTTTGGCTTGAACTGATGGTAAAACTAAGGACATTATTACCTGTTTTTACTTTAATTTTGAAAGATGAAGCTCACAATTATGGAAAGGGGAGTTACTTTCCAATGTGGCTTGTGGTGTTCGGCCAATCACAATGCTCTGGGTCAGTTGGCCAATCAGAGTAGACCGTGCTTGTCGGAAGGAGGGACTTTGTAGAAAACAAAGCGTTTGAGAGAGGCGGGGCATAGAGGACCTACAATAATGTACAGTATTTGAAAACGTATGTGACATGCTTGAACATTAAAGCATGTCAACATATTCTGTTACACCTAAAACACAAAATAATGATCTTTAAAAAAAAACATAAGTTTGTTCATCATAAGTAGATTCATAGAATGCATAAATCACCCTTTAACACTCACAGGGCTTTTCTGCAGTTGAGCACAGCTGGTATCAGTCTTCTTCTCCCCTCATCTGATGTGTTGTATTTCTTGAGGTCCAGCTCATCCAGCGGCTCCTCTGACATCTGAAGCATGAACGCGATTGTTGAGCAGTGAGCAGGAGAGAGTTTCTTCTCTGAGTGTTTGTCTGATTTCACAAACTCCTGAATCTCTCTGGACAGAGTCTGATCTTTCACTTCCAGCAGACAGAGGAACAGATTGATGGATCTTTCAGTGGAGAGTCCATGTTCATCTTTGATCTTGTCTTTAATGTACTGTGTGGTTCTCCTGATGCTCTCTGAGCTGTTCTCTGTGTGTGTCAGTAGATCCTGTAAGAGTCTCTGATTGGACTCCAGTGAGACGCCCAGCAGGAACCGCAGGAACAGATCCAGGTGACCATTCTTACTCTCAACAGCTTTATCTACAGCTCTTTTATGCAAATTTTGCAGTGAATCTAATAATGCATCGGAATTGCTGCTTATGTGAAAGTGAAATACATAAAAAGCAGCAAGAAACTCCTGAACGCTCAGATGAATGAAGCTGTAGACTTTCCTCTGATGAATCACAGATTCCTCCTTAAAGATCTCAGTGCAAATCCCAGAATACACTGAGGCATCAGTGACATCTACGCCGCTCTCAATCAGGTCCTCTTCATAGAACATCACATTGCCCTTCATCAGCTGTTTGAAAGCCACTTCAGCAAG
>JAPDDL010000725.1:5000-45916 GCA_027422435.1 Schizopygopsis pylzovi
TAACAATCTCAATATCTCTTTGATCTTTCACAATTACGGTAATATCATCTGCATATGCTGTTAACTTAAATGCATTGCAGTTACCATCAACCTTTAACCCAGTCAGATCTTTTCTTAACAGAGACAGGAATGGCTCCACTGCTAAAGCGTATAACTGACCAGACAGCGGGCATCCTTGTCTTATTCCTTTAAGTAATCTTATTGGTTTACTTAAGCCATCACCTATTTTTAGAATACAAGAGGCATTCATGTATAAAAGTTTGATCCAAGAAATAAAAACCTCTCCAAACCCAAAAGCACTCATTGTTTCAAACAGAAAACCATGGTCAACTCTATCAAAAGCTTTTTCCTGATCCAAAAGCAAAAAGCCAACATTCACTTCATTTAATTTAGAATAATCTAAAATATCTCTGATCATAAAAATATTGTCATATATTGTTCTCTCTGGAATGCAGTAAGATTGATCTTGATATATTAAATCACCCAGTACAGTTTTCAGCCTATTCGCCAGAACTTTGGCTATTAGTTTATAATCAGTTGTTAAAAGTGACACAGGCCTCCAATTTTTAAGAACACTCAAATCACCCTTTTTTGGTAATAGTGATAAAACTGCCCTTTGACAACTTGTGGGAAGGCGTTTTTCTTTAAAACACTCTTGGATCACCTCATATAAGTCTTTTCCAATATACTTCCAGAACGCTTTGTAAAAGTCCGCTGATAGTCCATCAATTCCCGGTGCTCTACCCAGCTTCATCTGTTTAACGGCATCAGTCAACTCCTCAAACGAAACAGAACTGTCCAGATTTCCACTCTGCGTTTTAGTAAGAGTAGGCAGTTGTTGCAATAGCTGTGAAGCACATTCAGTATCAGTGTCTTCTTTTCTGTACAAGTCTGAATAAAAGTCCACCGCAATCTTTCTCATTTGTCTTGAATCAGATGTCTTTAGTCCATCAGGTGTAGTCAAACAATACATTTCATTATGTTGTTTTGACACTTTTTCCAAATTAAAAAAATAAGCTGTAGGAGCATCCATCTCATGTACAGACATAAAACGAGATCTTATCAGGGCACCTTTAGCCCGCACTTGCAACAAAGATTCAAGATCTTGTTTCTTTTCACATAAAAGGCCAGCTGAAGATGAATTAGAATGCTGAATCATACCAGATGTAATATGAAAGATCTCATATTCAATTTCAGAAATTTTTTGTTTAATTTTTTTTGTTGAAAAACATGTATACTGCTGACAGAAAATTTTTATTTGTGTCTTTCCTATTTCCCACCACTGTATCAAATTATCAAATTCATTTTTCTTAGAACCCCATTCATTCCAAAACAATTCAAATTTCTCATGAAAATCTTTCTCTTTCAACAATGCAACATTCAATTTCCAATAAAGACTTTTGCATTTAGATTGTGTCAAAACAATATTGACTGTAATAAAATGGTGATCCGATAGACAACATGGAAAAATATGACACCCCATTATTCTATTATTTTCAGCACGCTTGACATAGAACCGGTCAAGTCTTGCTACACTTATCATTTCCTGTGAAACTTTTGTCCATGTATATTGTTTCATCTCTTTATTCTTATCTCTCCATACATCTACCAAATCATTCTGGATTATAATACTTTTTAAGAAAGAAGCCGATGGAGGATGTGGTTCCTCATTATTTCTATCTAAAAGAAAATTAAGAGTACAATTCCAATCTCCACCAACAATTAAAACACCATCCAGAGTATGACTTTTTAAGAATTCTCCTAGCTTTCTAAACATTAAAATTCTATCTGATCCTTTATTTGGAGTATAAATATTTATGAAAACAAATAACTGATTATCAATCTTAACTTTCACCATTAAAATACGTCCTTTCTCTATTTCCATTTCTGATAAAATATCGACATTAAGGTGAGCTGAAAATAAAATCGCTACACCTGCACTAACATTTGTGCCATGGCTTAGACACATTTTCCCTTCCCACCACAGATTTAACTCGGATTCATTATTAATGTCACTATGAGTTTCTTGTAGAAAAGTTACTTGAGTATCTTTAAGCCTAACAAATTCAGATAGTAAAGCTCTCTTCCCCCCATCCCTCAACCCATTCACATTTAAAGATCCTAATCTGAGAATCTGCATTACAGGGGAGAAAGAAAGGAAAACCAAAGAAAGACAGAAAAAACAAACAAAAATAAAGATAGATCTCACACCCATGTGCTTTATTTTTTCCATTTTAACAATTTTACTTGACCTTTTTGAGCTTTACGTACAGTTGTTAGAAGCTTTCTCAGCCGAAATCTTTTTTGTTTTGAAATGACGTCATAGCCAACCGTCTTCTGAGCGATCACCACTGACTTGATAAACTTATTAACATCTGGGAAGAAATTTACAACGTCAACCTTCTTCCCTTTAGTTAAGTCCAGAAACTCATTTAATTCTTCGACAGAATAAACGTCATCCAACATCTGACTGCAATCAATCTCTGAAAACTCCGAACAATTATCACAATCCTCCATCAATTCCTCATCGCTATTTTCAATCTCCACAGACGCCTTTAACTGTGACCCACTTACACTCGGAACCACATCACCATAATCATGTTCGTTATCCTCAAGAGCAACGACATCGTCCTTCAAAACATTCGGGCCAACAGCACCAGCTCGCATAGATGAAGTAAACTCACTCACCTCTGACTTTGAACTTGGATCTATAGCACTTTGCTCGGCTGAAGAACTGGCCTGGGGAATAACGCTGGGTTCACCTGCCGAAGCCAAAGCCCCCGAATCCTCATCAATAACCTCATTTGTCTTTTGTTTATTTTCTTGAATCACATCCTTTACAGATATAGGCCGTTTATCCTTATCTAGATTGTCGTTATTTTCGCTTCGATCGATTCGTTCATCATTATTTCTGGCATTCTTTCCACTTTCTGTTTGTTTCTTATGCGGACACGTGAGCTTCTTATGTCCCAAATCACCGCATTCAAAACAGCGCAAACTATCTGTCGTTGCAAAAATCATGTAGGAACTGTCACCGTGTTGGATGCGAAACGAGATATCCAAAAACTCAGTTTGCGCATTTAAAAACATGAAAATTTGTCTTCGAAAAGACAGCACGTGTTTTAAAGCGGCGTTTTTACACCCGAGCGGAACCATTTTAATGGATCCAGCAAACTTTCCAAAGCGACTCAGTTCTTTTAGAATTTGCTCGTTAGGAATGAACGGAGGCGCATTTGAGATGGTGACCTTGGTAGCAGGTGCACGCAAAGGCATTACTTGCAGCAAGGTGTCGGAAACTACAATTCCTTTTTCAACAAGGCTGTTTACGAGCTTCTCATCTTTACAAAACACGACCACAGCCTTGTTCATTCTGGAGGCCGATACTATATTTTCGTGCCCAACAACCTCGCCCATCGCTAAAAGCACATTTTCTACCGTAAACGCTTGATCGGAAAAAACTTTACATCCATTCTTGACAGAAAAGCCCGGCGTTCCCTCACCTGAGAGAGACGCCATGGCTTCCCGTATCAATGCAGGAGCCACACCAGTGTTTGTTGGTTTTTTTTTTTTCGTTTTTAAATTATTATTCTTTTTTTTTTTTTTAAACTAAATTACACACCAAAATGTGATAAAATAAAACCCCAAAACCATAAAGAGAAATAAAGATTTAACCTTGAAACCAACTCAAACGCACCACTCTCGCACAGCACACTTCCACTCCCAGCATGCAAACCAGAGAGAGAGAGAGAGAGAGAGAGAGAGAAAAGGAAAAAAGAGAAGAGAGGAGAGAGAAGAGAGAGAGAGAAAGAGAGAGGGGAAGAGAGAGAGAGAGCGAGAGGGGGGGAGAGAGAGAGAGAGAGAGAGAAAGAGAAAGAGAGAGGGGAAGAGAGGGAGAGAGGGGGGGGGGAGAGAGAGAGAGAGAAGAGAGAGAGAGAGAGAGGGGAAGAGACTTTGACTTTAAACAAATCTTTAATTACAATTTTCCTTTAAAAAAAATTACATAATTACATTA
This sequence comes from Schizopygopsis pylzovi, assembly GCA_027422435.1. Taxonomy (NCBI): domain Eukaryota; kingdom Metazoa; phylum Chordata; class Actinopteri; order Cypriniformes; family Cyprinidae; genus Schizopygopsis; species Schizopygopsis pylzovi. The sequence goes on from JAPDDL010000725.1 coordinate 9,013, forward strand.
AATCTACACATAAATAAACAACATCAAATTTAAAACCAAGCCAATTGTACATACATATATATATATATATATATTTGCATACATTAAACATACACCTGCAAAAAACCATCAATATCGGTTTCACACAAACACTTGTTCACTCCCCAAATGTAGTTAAACATCTCAATGTCTTTAACCAGTTGATAATATGCATATTCCACCTTTAACCTTGATTTTATTAAACCCTTCAAAATCAACACTTCATCAGTTGACCCCATACCATTTAATTTACCTTTACGTGATAGCCAGATTGCCATTTTTGCCTCCCAAACAAATAATTAAGCATCACATGACTTTGCTTTTTGTTTTTGTTATACACTGAAAAAAATGATTCTGACCCCTTGTAAATGTTACATGTTTTTATCTGGTTAATTTCACTGATTTTAATGTGTTATTTAATCCTACATATTTTTTATTATTAATTTTCAAATTCACTGCCCTTGTTTAAAACAAGTTAATTTCATTCAATTAAAAGTAATTAGAAAAAAATACGTTTCATTTAATTTCCATATACTGTCCGGTCTGCGCATGTGCAGACTCATTTTTTTTCTGAAGGCGCCAAAGTGGGGGGATTGAACGTTATGCACTCGTTTGAATGCTGCATCCAGCTCTGCATTTTCGGTAAGTAAGCAATATATAATCATTGGTGTGTTATATTTGTTACTTAAACAGGGTTCTGTTTACACTTTTAAACGTTTTATAGAAAAAAAATGTGTTTAGCTAATGCAAAGTTTGTGTGTTTTTATATAAATTACATTAGCTAAGGTTTCAGCGACTAGCTTAACCACGTGAGTTGTGTAAGGTTAGTAAGTTAACTTTTAAGTTAATGCTTGGTGAATTCAGTGTTTGTCTTGACTTATTTATTAGTTTGTGGAAGCCAAAAAAAAAGCAAAACAGTTTTACGAATGTTAACGTTAATTGTACCAGCACCTTCCTTGCTGTCTAGGCTTGTATGTTACGTTAGACTGGCCAAGCCTAACATTACATTAACGTTATTCCTGACTGGCTGTAAGCATGTTTTCTAATCTTGTCAATTAACATTAGGACAAAATACACCTGTGAAATCATGTTGGTAAAATGTGGTTAATGTGCACTGACGGCAAGAATTTATGTTTCTACATAATCATAATGGCAGGCCTGGGTAACGTTGGGTGCCTGAATTGACCGTTTCTTTAAAACTTTGTATTTTTTTGACACCCGTAGACCCGCCCCTACTCTGCAGCTGACTGGCTCCGACCGACCGTGACATTTTCAAGGCCTGTCACTCCACTTGCGCAAACCTACCCAACGAATGCAACGAACACTAGCCAATCAGAGGCAGGTATTCGCGGAATGCGGGTAGGAAATAAAATCAAGCTTCTCTTTCGTGGTAGCGGCATCGGTAGCAGTCCTCGTGGACGGTATCCGACTCGCCTTATCAGAGCTTAAAACGTAAAGGTGTACATGTAAGTGAAAGTACATGTAGTAGAAGCATGCAAATATTTCATAACTAAATAGCAGGAGATTTGCAGATGACACGAGAGGACCAGCTAGTACGACCACAGCCGATAGTCCAGTGAACGACCAGTTAATCTGATGTGGTAGGTAGAAGAGGACAGGGATAAGAATGTGGGTTTAGCTAGCAGGTTGATGTTGTTCAACTTTGTTTCTGCTCTAAACACAAAGACCAATTATGTTGGCACTGCATCTATTGCTCCCAATTTCAAACTAATACTTTAAGTATAGAAGTGGAACATGAAAAATACAAATACTAATAGAGTTAATGATATGGCATGAAGAAAAAATTAATTAATTAATTAATTTTAATTAACAAATTAATTAAATTTACAAAACTAAGAGCTGGCAGGGGTCTTGACTTGTTGACTCAGTTATAATATCTCACAATGTACTTAGTAGTTGTAGGCTTGTGGACTGCATTGTGAAGAGATTTTTCTGTTTCTGATTTCACAAACAGTTTATAAAAAATCGCCATATATGATCTGACACAATGTAAATAACCTTACACAATTATTTATTCTAAAACATTGTACAGGTGTTTATATTTCATGCATTGTTGTACAAACAATGGTAGTTAATTTAAGAAACCAAATCTGTTTTTTACTTAATTCACACAATTTCCAGAAACTTCAATATACCCCTCTTGTTTCATATAATTTCCTGTCTGTATGCTTAGAGCATCTAAAGCTTTGAAGGCATTATTTTCTGATGTAATTTGTAAATGCTCTTAAGTAATTTATAAGAGGAATAACACACTTGCATGAAAATAGTCCCGCTGTGAATAAATAAATAAGTTGATAATAATTAAAATAATCTTTCCTGAAAATGAAGTCCATGTCTGTCTGTCCACTTCCACCCTCTTAATCTGCCATTTGTTGGATATTTTTTTATAGTAAAAAGGTATTACAATTTGGACTTGGACACAAATTAGTTTGTAGTGATCTGATTTGAGTCGTGGGCTTTAACATGTTTTGTGCTGACACAAGTTTGTGATTATTGGACAATTACTTTTTTCCTCAACATGCTTACAATTTATCTTTTTAATCCCTGCTCATTTTTATTTCTGTTGCAGGTTTTTCTCATATCTGATTGTCTTGGTGTGATGTGGACCAAAGCCTAATTCTTTGGGGAGCTCATGTTGTTTTGGTAAGTGCATTTAACATGCATCTTAACAGCTATACTGATCACAGCAGTGCTGGTGAAAAGCTAAGAGAAAGCTAAAAATGTTCTGTAACTGTGTGGTATACATTTAGTTCTTTATTTATGGGGGGATCTCAACGCTGGTACTTTATCATCATATAATTCATAGAGAAGTGCTGCTATAAAAGTACAGTACACACAGACATTTTCTTCATGTCTAGCTTCCTGCTAGGCGTGCTTGTGTGTATTTGTTCTTTCTATAACAGTATTACTAACAGCAGTGCAAAGTAAATCTGCCACTGATACACTGTTACTCTTAGGGCGTACTCACACTAGGCCCGGTTGCCTTGTACTGTGCCCAAGCACGATTGTCCCCCCACGCTTATGCTTTCCTTGTCTAGGAAACACTGCACTCTTTTAAAAAAAGCGCTCTCTCTCGCTCGGCACAGTGGAGTTTATGTGCGAGTTCCGTGCTGAGTGCGAGTACGCCCTTAATCTGTTGAGTAAAGCTTCTTTTTGCTTAATATGAATATTGCCCCTAAATGATGTGGGTTTGAGTCCATCTTCTGTAATGCAGAATGCTCCCAGCACTTCTGGATCATCTGGAGCACCAATGAGCAACCAAACATCTCCCATTTCCTCACAGGCCTCATTGCCCACAACAGACTCGGATGACACCATCATTCTGCCACATTCAGACAATGAATTGAGATCACGTGCATGGCCACGTGAATTCCCCATTCCTCACTTTCCATACAATGTAGAGGTGCAGCTTCAAGGGAAATGACAGCTTCAGAGAAACTGGCACTCAACTGAAGATTACTCCAGGGTTGAAGTCTGACATCTTAGAGAAGCTAGCCGAGGAGATCTTCCAGTATACAGCGTACCCACAAAATTACCAAATAGCTGAGGTAGCAGAGGCACTCATCAAAAAATTTCTCTGTTTGAAGGAACCATCTGCCACTGGTTACTATGGCTGGATGATTAGCCTAAAATATAAAATGGCTAATTACAGAACAAAGATGCGAACTATTGGCTTTCCAGAAGTGACTGTAAATGCTTTGAAAAACAAACGTAGTGATGACTGCCTCCCAGCCAAAAATGTAAAGAAGCCTAAAAAGGCTGAAGTCAACTTTTGTCCTTCACACCCTGCTGGCGAAACGGATGAAAGCTTAGAAAATGTCAGACTTGAAATGTTGAATGATGTCAGACAAAGAAACAGTGCATCATGTGTAAAAAAGATGTCAAAAACATTCTCCTATAGAAGAAAAGAGGTAGTGCAGGACAATCCAGCTGCCGGAGAGTTTAAAGCCAGGTGGCCTGCACTTTTTCACATTGATGAGGTAAGCACATGCTTGCTCCCTGGGTTTTTACATTGCACTTTGACCCCTTGTATATAAAAAAATATTAAGGTTTAAATAAGGATGCAGGATGCTGGTCCAGTTTTGATTTCTTGCCATTACCCTTGATTGATAGCAATACATCTGGCTAGAACACACTGTACACCTAATATAAGAAAATTTGAATATATCTATTTAATAGCTACAAAATATCATTACACCAATGGCTGATCACAGTGTCTTTGTCTTCTGTTGTTGTTTTTTTGTGTGTGTAATAGATAAATGCTGAATTCCAGCGCATAACAACCGTCCCACTTGAAACAACCTTCATGGCTCAGCTGGACAGCCATTTTCCCCAGCTGACATCTATTTTCAACAAAAAGGGAGGTGTTTCTGGCCAAAAACTAGCCAAACATCTGGCGATCTTGCAAGAGGTAAACATGTTTTTACATTTTAGTAGAAAATATCTTATACACTGTGGAGAAACCTGAAATATACCCGTCTAGTGCCAGCATTGATTATTTGTAAGGGGCAAGGTTCCTAACGCTACATCCACACTACTACATTTTTGTTTTAAAACGGAGACCTTTTGGTACATTTGCACCTACCATGCAGACTGAACTGTCACCCTATCGCCCTACACATTCAGACCTGATATTTAATGAAAATGAAGTCACAATACACTAACATTCTTTAGCTAAAGAAGGCAGTCCATTTACAAAATGTATAATGAAGTCATTGTGTATATATTTTTGAGGCTACCACAGGTTTGAATTATTCTACAGTTTCAAGACATTTTTTATTTATTGTATTTTAATAGTTTTAGTCCTTTTACACAGGCTAGAAGTGACATCAATCTTAAAAGGGCAGCAGTCCTCAAGGCACTTTGCATCTACCTTGGTGAGGATGATGGACATCTCATTCGGGAGTATAAGGCAAGTCATTGTAATTGCATTTATCAGTCTGATGTACTGTCTTGTATTATCAAATTTAAGATCCTAATGTCACTAACCCACTAGTTAGAAGAAAATGAATTTAAAGGGGCACTCAACAAAACAAACCCAATGCATAACAAAATCAGTGTGTTGACACCAAAACTATGGCAGCTGTAGTCCTATCACAGTCTACATGCTATCGTGTTTTGGGGTCTAGAGCTATTATAGTGTGGAAGCCTGCTGTTTATTTAAATCAACTAATGCAAAACTTGAAAAATGCTCTAGCCACTAAAGCATGTCACTACATAGGATCATACTGGTGTTTTTATGTTTTAGCCCATTGATGACGAATGCATTAAAGGAGAACTCCGGTCAATTTTAACATTGAGCTAATTTTTTTGTAAATTTGGAGTGCTGTCAGTACAGAGAACCTGTTTTTTGGTCCACAGTAGTCGATTGTCGAGTTCAAGCGCATAGGTTTAGTTACCTATGATCACGCGCGTGATCTCGACAATCGACTACTGTGGACTTCGACCGAAAACAGGAAAAAAATACCGGTATGTGCGCTGGCTGCATTAACATCACTTTTATTCATATCTTTCACATCTGCTGCAGTCAGATTCACCCTGTTCACTCGAAAGGAATCACTCACATGGCTGGGCATTTGTAATTACACATCAAGGATGTTAAGAGGCTAAAAGCAGGTTTAAAACTTGCCCCATTGAAGTTAACAGGGTGCCAATTTTAAAAAGAGGATAACACTATGTAGGCAACCGATTTCTGTCGTTTTTCTCTGTACTGACAGCACTCCAAATTTACAAAAAAAATGAGCTCAATTTTAAAATTGACCAGAGTTCTCCTTTAACATTACCACTGACCATTTTCCAAAGCATCAATTTTAACCATATAAGTAGCCATAAGCTTCAGAATATTTGTATAAAAATCAACAATTTGCTGCACAGTTTTCAAAGCAGGTACCATTTTCTAAACACACCCTGGTGCCTTCAAGAACTCTGACATACGATAATTATTAACAGACTCTTACAAACTTTATGTTGAGGAAATTAAACCTGCAGAGTAAAACAACATGGATGTTGTCACAGGATGATGTACATTTGTCTGTGTCTGGACTGGAGATGTTCAGTAATTGGCTAAAACATTTTAAACCATCAGTTTGGTTCTTGAAACAATAAGGCAGGCTTTATTCATTATTTTTCTTATTGTTCAATTAAAAGACCAAAACCAACAATGTGTTAGTCCATCTCTCAATCCATTCTGACTTCTGTGTCTCTGCTCCATTTGCAGAAAAGTTTGGATATTTTTCACAATGCCATAAAAACAAAAATCTGTGGTTTGTTAATTTACATGAACCTTTATTTTACTGACCAGTGTAATTATATATTGTAAATATAAAGACATTTAGAATTTTCAGGTCATTAAAATCTATTACATAAATTCATGTTTTTCTTATATTCTACAAATATACAGGACATTGAAGGAGATGACATCCAGAGAGATCTGCAGAATTCCACCATGGGCGTATATGTCATCAACAAGGAGGGTGGAGAAATTGGAGCACATGATGACATTGGCATTTATGTTGAAGGAGAAATCATTCTGGACAACATTGGATCTGTAGCCCAAGCATGTGCAATGATGCTGGGAGTCATCTATGTATTGAACATGGCTTACCCCAAAGAGCTGAAATACTCCTATGAATTCTTTCAAAAAGTGCTCTTGAAAATGGATGGAGAAAGGCTTTCCCCCAAAGTCCTTGGACTAAAGAACAAAATCATTGCTGGACTGTAGGATTTCTTCAGCCGCTCATGTGAATGCCGCTAAGCTGCATTTTTAAATCTGGTTTGGGAGGCGATAGAAAACATTTAGTATGATGTAAAATGCAGCCCTAGAAGATGCAAAGTGAGTGGTGGACTGTAATATATAGCCACTGGTGTGAACATTTAAAGTTGTCATTTAAAATTGAGGTATTGCATAAAAGAGGACGCAATGAGATGACGTCTTAAAAGAGCTCCAGTCAAAGTTCAAACGATGGAGAACCATGTGTAAAACATGGAATTATGACATTTCTTGTTAGTTTCATGTAAGAATGTTACAGCCTCCTCATTGCTCCACACAAATGTTATGTTTCATTTGCACCTATTTTTATTATTCTCAGAGGAACTTGAGCTTCAGTGGACATTTAAGTCACTTTCATTTTATTCAGTAAGTCTTTAATTTTTTTTTCCTATTACAGTATTTTTTGAATGTAACTTTGCAGTTTTTTGTAATTTCAGCATCATGTCCTCAGTTTGCACTGTGTTGCAGCTGTGGACAGTTCTTGTACTATAGTATTTTATGTTCTGTATAGTAATGGTGTATTTTGTTATTTGTATATGTTGTGCTCTTGCAAAGTCTTCCAGCTAGTCTGGTTCATTTGTTTTGTTTTTGTTAAGAATGGTTCAATGTATTTTATGTTAATTGGTGATACTACTGCAGAAAGCAATTTGAGAAATGGTGACTATTGAGATACATTACTGAGACTCTTGTTTGGGAGATTACTGAGTTACAGTACTGCCATTCTTGTTTGAGTGAGCAAAAATATCTCTTGGATCACAAATAAAGTTACAGTTGAAAATATTGGGTTTGCTTTATTTGTCTGAATATTAATGAAAGATACAATAGATTAAAAAATATTGGATTAAAATTAATTTTAATATGTAGAAATTAAACGATTAAATTGATCTGGTTGCACAATTAATTTGAGTAAATTCTACTCAAAATAGTTTAGCTAAAATTATGAATATAATTAATCTGAAATTACTGAATGGATTAATAAACTCAATGTATAAAATATAAGTACAACCAATTTATAAAATATAAGTAAACTCAACTTATAAAATATAAATTCACTCAACTTAAAAAAATATATCTGGATTTAGATAAATTTATTTCGTGCAACCCCTTGACGTAATAAAATTAAGTAAATTCAACATAACATTTTTTTCAGTGTACATAGGACCATAAATAAAAAGTTCAGGTGAAAATATTTCTCCTAAAATCCCACACCATTCTTCTAATTGAGATAGCAAAGCTTCAAGTCTACCACAGTAAAGAAATAAGTGAAAAACAGTTTCTGATTGCCCACAAAAAGGACACTCCTCCCCTACTTCTGGATCAAGGTGTGCTCTGTATCTGTTTGTAGCTATTAAACCATGCACAATTCTCCACTGAAGGTCTCCAGACCTTTTCTCAATGGGAGGTTTGTACAAGGTCCTCCAGCTACCTTTAGGGGAAGTCTCTGCTCCGAAGACCTCCTGCCATTTGGATTCTTTTAGTCCCTTTAGAGAGTTCATATGTGAAACTTTAACACATGTAATGTACAGTGCTTTTTTCCCAGTTTCACTGAAAAGTTCTAATACAGGAGTTCTGAAGTTGAGCAAACAGCCCTCCCTCTCTTCAAACGCATCAAAAGTAGGCACAATTTTTAGCTCAGGGAAATAAACATCCATATCTTCATTTACTTCCAAACAACTCTTAAAATTCATTGGTAAATATTCACGAAGATCATTCAACAGTCTCTGCATCAAGCGGATTGACCTCACACCCAGCTTAGCGGCCAGCATCTCAGCAGACATCCATCCATTTGTTGTTATTAAATGACCAATCTTTGTGATTCCAGCATTCCTTAAAGTGATCCTCATCGACGCTGAATTAAAAATGTCCAAGTCCACAATGGGATTGTGCAACAGAGGTTCTTCTCTTGTCCAAGAACCGTGCACATCTTTGAGGTTTCTTGACTTACTTAAAATTCCCCAGGCTTTCAACATTGAACGATAAAAAGGTGTCAGTCCAGACAAATCAACACTTTCAGTATCCATCAGGAAAAGGTGCCGGTCTAGCCCCATGCCGCCCGCTTTTCTCAGAAGGGAACAAGCTACTCCAGCCCAGCTTACATCCTTTCCATAAAGTAGTCTTTTTGCTGTCTGTAGCCTAAAAGCTTTAATTCTGCTATTAATGTCCACCAGTCCTTGACCTCCTTCTTGTCTGGGCAGATATAACACAGATGCTTTTAGCCAATGCTGACCAGACCAGAAAAAATTCACTAGATGCTTTTGAACATTTTCCACCAGTTCCTTGGGAGGCTCCAAGACAGTCATTTTGTGCCACAAGGATGAGGCTACCAGGTTGTTGCAGACTAAAACTCTTCCCCTGTACGATAGCTGGGGGAGCAGCCAATGCCAGCGAGACAACCGAGCACGCACCTTATCCACCAGACCCTCCCAATTAAGCCTCTTAAATTCTTCTTTTCCTAAAGATACCCCCAGGTATTTTAACCCAGCAAAACCCCACTGTAATCTACCTGGGAGTCTTGGACTACTAGAATCTGAACCACACCATAGGGCATCACTTTTGTCCCAATTTACTCTGGCAGTTGAAGCTTTCCCATAACTCTTCAAAGTATCTGTTAAAACTTGAACATCATTTTCACTTCTTAAAATTACAGTGATATCATCAGCATATGCAGAGATTTTTACACAGTCATTACAATTTAGGGCATTTATCTGTAACCCCGTTAACTTTTCTCTCAATTTACAAAGAAGGGGCTCAATAACCAGGCTATAGAGCTGACCTGAGAGAGGACATCCCTGTCTTATGCCCCTCTGTACTCTAACAGGAACACTCAGTCCACCTGACATTTTTACCATACATGTGGCATCATTGTACAACAATTTTATCATTGCAACAAAAGTATCTCCAAAACCAAAAGCCTTTAAAACTCTAAAAAGAAACTGATGATCAACTCGATCAAAAGCCTTTTCCTGATCCAAAGATAGAAGTCCCATATCAATATTATTTTTAAAGGCATAATCAATAACATCACGTACTAAATGCAAATTATCACTGATGCATCTATCTTTTATACAATAGGATTGATCTTTGTGTATAATTGTGTGCAACACTTTGTTTAACCTATTAGCCAAACACTTTGCTATTAATTTGTATTCAGAACAGAGAATAGCAACAGGTCTCCAATTCTTTATTAAAGTAAGATCACCTTTCTTTGGAAGTAATGTTAAAACTGCTCTTTGACAACTTTTAGGAAGCAAACCTACATAAAAAACTTCTTGTAAAACTTCATAAAGATCAGTTCCAATTAAGGTCCAGAAGTGCTTATAGAACTCGCCAGGAAGTCCATCTATACCTGGAGTACGGCCTGAGGCAAGTCCTGAAACTGCAGCACTTAGTTCATCAAAGGTAATTGCAGAGTCCAGAGTTTGTTTATCCTCAGATGTTAAATGAGGAAGATTTTGCAAGAGTTCATTTTGGCTCTTCTCATCTGTGTTCTCAGTCGAATATAACTTAGAGTAAAAATCCACAACCATTCTGCGCATTTCAGTTGGATCACTTGTGTCACGGCCATAACTATTTTTCAAGCTATACATCTTTTTATCTTGTACACTTTTGTGCTCCAAGTTAAAAAAGAAAGATGTAGGACCATCCATATCTTTTACTGATAGAAACCTACTTCTCACAAGAGCACCTTTGACTTTCACATTTAGAATAGACATCAGCTTTGATTTCTTGTCAGACCACTCTTGTAAATTAACAGAAGGTTCTCTCATCATATTCTCTTCAATGACTAGAATTTCCTTTTCAAGACACTCCAAAGTCTGTTTTAGACACAAAGTTGAAAAACACTTATATTGTTGACAAAATTCTCTTATATGTGTTTTCCCAATTTCCCACCAAAGAATTACGTTTTCATATCTGTTTTTTTCACTTTTCCATGTTTCCCAAAAATGTTTAAAGGATTCGCAAAAACTTGTGTCTTGCAATAACTTTTCATTAAAATGCCAATAAGAACTTTTATTTTTTCTAGATGTCAATGTAAAGTCAACAGTAATAAGCTTGTGATCAGAAAAATATGTGGGGATAATAGCTGTATGTATAACTCTGTTTTTCATATTGTTTAATACATACAATCTGTCTAAACGTGCAGCTGAAATTCTTCCCTCATTCACCTTTACCCAAGTAAATTGTTTTACCAACACATTATTTTCCCTCCAAATATCTGTGAAATCAAAAGAAACAATAATATTAGCTAAAACAGCAGGTGAGTTGAAATTTGGTTCTTCTCCATTTCTATCCAAAGGAGGATCAAGTGTACAGTTCCAATCCCCTCCTAAAAATATCAAATCTTCTGGTTGTTTTTGTTTTAAGAAAATCTTCAATTTATTAAAAGTGTTTATCCTACCAAACCCACTATTTGGCGCATAGATATTAACAAAAACAACAACAATACCATTAATTTCAACTCGAACTGCTAGTAAACGTCCAGGTTCAATCTCTTGTTTAGTCATAATTCTAACTTTGATGTTTGGAGAGAAAATAATTGCAACTCCTGCACTCAAGTTTGTCCCATGAGAAAGAACACACTCATCACCACACCACATTCGCCAGTCAATCTCATTATTGACATCACTATGAGTCTCCTGCAAGAAAGTCACATTTAGATTTTTCAACCTGATAAACTCTATAATTGTTTCTGCCTTACTCCTATCCCTCATCCCATTAACATTCAGGGATCCCACCCGTAACTTCTCCAGAAGAAAAAGAGAGATAGAAAAGAACACAGACAAGAAAAGAAACATATTAGCCATAGTGACTAGTTAGTTTTTTTCCTCCTCCTTAGACTAGCTTTTCCAGTTGTACCTTTTTGTCTGATTGAAGTAATGTGTTTCTTTAGTCTAAAACGCTTCTGCTGTGATAACTCTTCGTGATTACTATGCCTCCTTGCCCACATGACAGATGCTATAAACTTGTCCAAATCCGGAAAAAAATCACTTACATCAACTTTTTTCCCCTTTGTTTCATCAAGAAATACATTGATTTGCGCTACAGAATACAAGTCTTCTTTCATCACGTTTGAAAACTCTGCTCCTTCAGACCATTGATCATCATCTTTCATGCTATCATCAGTATATTGAGACATTCCATCCAACTCATCTACTGAGCCTTCTTCTATTGCTTGTGCATCTGTCTGAGTCACATCCTCACTATTAACAACACCTTCACCTTCATTAGGCCTACTTGAATGTCCGATAACAGCAGAACTACATCCAGCTTTCTCACTACCCTCAACATCGCTTTCACTTACCTCATTATGCTGTTCAGTGACTCCCTCAGAAAACCTTCGCTTCTTTGTCACCTGTTGTCGTGTCTTTATTATTTCCCCGGTGTCCGTATTATCGTTATCTTTAAACAATCCATTCTCTGTTGACTCGACAGTCACTCGCTGTTCGTTATCCACCTTTTTTTGCGGGCAAGAGAAGCGTTTGTGGCCTAAAATACCACATTCAAAGCACCTGAGGTTATCGGTACTTGCATACAGCATATAAGAATTTTCTTCATGACTCACACGGAACGAGATTTCTAGCGTACGCTCAGGTGAAGTGAGAAACATCAAAACTTGCCGTCTAAAAGAAAGAACGTGTTTCAATGCTGCGTTTTTACATCCTAGTGGGATCATTCTTACCGGACTTGCAATTTTTCCAAAACGCGTCAACTCTTTAGTAATGGCGTCGTTTGATATGAAAGGTGGCACATTGGATATTGTTACTTTAGTAGCTGGAGCTGCTAAAGGAGTCACCGGCACAAACATTTCTTTAATCCAAATTCCGCTCTCTGTCAACTGATTCACTAACTGTTCTGTTTTCAAAAACACTACCATGGCCTTATTCATTCGAGATGCTGAGAGAATGTTCTCAAACCCAACCAATTCTCCCACCACCACCAGTACCTCCTCCACACTAACGCCAAGCTCGGTAACACACCTGCACCCATTTCGCATCGACAGGTGAGGGTTTGCCTGTACAGGATCAGACGCCATGCCGTCACGCGACAAAAGCCGCGTGCGGCTTAAATGAACGATCGTTTTTTTCCAAGATACTAAAAACTGACCATAAAAAAAAAGAAAAAGAAGGGGGGAAAGGAAAAAAGAACAGATTTTTACGCTCCCTCTAACTAACACGCTCCACTCTTCCCAACACGCTCGCACATGCGCACACACACAGAGAGAGAGAGAGAGAGAGAGAGAGAGAGAGAGAGAGAGAGAGAGAGAGAGAGGGGAAGAGAGAGAGAGAGAGAAAGAGAGAGAGAGAGAGAGAGAGAGAGAAAGAGAGAGGGGAAGAGAGAGAGAGAGAGAGAGAGAGAGGGAGAGAGAGGGGGGGAGAGAGAGAGAGAGAGAGGGGGGAGAGAGAGAGAGAGAGAGAGGGGGGGGGGGGGGGGAGAGAGAGAGATGAATTTGAATGAAAACTCACAAAGACAGCGAAAGAACAGTATCATTGATTTAGGCTTTCGTTAAATAGTTCTATTTTTGCATCAGAGCCGCAGCGCTGTAGCCATGACACTTTAATTTCAGGTGACGTGAAAATCAACACATAATGTGGCTTCTGTACCACCTTTGCAGTGTGAAGAAAGCTACCGATGAGCACAAATTAGTATGCAAATATATGCAAGAATGAAGATCAGTGAATTCATGCATTAAGGTGCATATGACTTACTATTAATATTAATCTAAAGTAAAAAAAAATATATATATATATATATATCTCCAAGCATGTTAACAGAAAGTTGAGTGGAAGGAAAAAGTGTGGAAGAAAAAGATGCACAATCAACCGAGAGAACCGAGTTTTGTATTTCATTTGCAAATCAAGGTCCTAGAGTCTGGAGGAAGGTGGAGAAGCTCATAGACCAAGTTTCTTGAAGTCCAGTGTTAAGTTTCCACAGTCTGTGATGATTTGGGGTGCAATGTCATCTGCTGGTGTTGGTCCATTGTGTTTTTTGAAAACCAACGTCACTGCACCTGTTTACACTTCATGCTTCCTTCTGCTGACCAGCTTTTTAAAGATGCTGATTTCATTTTCCAGCAGGATTTGTCACCTGCCCACACTGCCAAAAGCACCAGAAGTTGGTTAAATGACCATATTAATACCAAAAGTTGGTATGCTTGACTGGCCAGCAAACTCACCAGACCTGACCCCCATAGAGAATCTATTAAAAGAACCAAAGACTTAAACTACTTCAGTCTGTGTGCATTGAATTTATTTAATACACGAGTTTCACAATTTGAGTTGAATTACTGAAATAAATGAACTTTTCCACGACATTTTAATTTATTTAGATGCACCTGTATACAACATATTTCACCATGTTTCATTTTTGGAGAATATCTGCTGGACCCAAACTGTGTCCGCTGTTCTATGTCACGGATACATCTTGCACAATTGTTTATGCTTTGATTTGAATGAAAACAGTGTATCCGTGAGGTGCGGCTGGGTGTTCATAATTAAGATAAAACATTAACATAATATGGTAAGGCACACCAATTTTCATTATCAGACCCATAACATTTACAAATGGCCATACCCACTCTTACAGGAAGAAAAAAGGTCGGTATGTTACATTTAATCAGCTTTATTTTTAAATGAATAAATTACATTTCACTTCTGATTATACCCTGTATAATTTATTATGTGACAAATAAAGAAACCTTGAAATGAATTAAAATGATTGTTTCCCATTCACTCTTTTCACCCATGATGCACTGTAAAAAAAGTAGTAAATGAAACAAACGTTATTGGAGTGCGTTGTACAAGAAATTATTTTCTACTTTCTACTTTAAATTTCACATTTAATTCTAAGTTTTACCTACCAATTATTTGTAATAATTTCAGAAATGTAGTCACAATTGAAAACATATTCCAAAAAAATTCTTTTTTTGAAAAAAAAAATTGAAACAAAGTAAATCCTACAGAATTTTTTAGTGTTCATAACTAAATGATCTTATAAATACAATAATATATTTTTTTTTCAACACAGAGGAATTAAGTTAAAAGTGTCAAATATGGTTTGAAATCAAAAAACACATTTCATTGAATAATTACTGCATAATTACATTCACGGGGAAATTAAATGTTATATATATATTATATATGATATGACGAATAAAATAACCTTGATATATATATATATATATATATATATAGGTCCTTGAAAAAATAGCAGGTTACCACTTGCTTAACCTTTTTAAACCTACAAATTGACTGGTATATTGACTATAAAAATAGAACATAAAAAATACAAAATAAATGTTTTTTTATAATAGAGTCGTGTTTTAGTTCTCTCTACATAGAAAATATCTTAACATATTAATACATTTTTCCCCAACCAATAAGTTTTTCTATGCTTCTCATGAAAACATTCCTCAGAAAATAAAACTACTGACATTTCTTTAAAAGAATGCAGAATTTAAGATACAAAATAAACCTCCATGTATCCAATAGTGTCTGCAGTTTCACTTTTCTCATAATGAGCTGCACGCTACACTTTGCAAAGGCATTTCAATTGCTCTTCCCCGGGGAATGAGACGAGCCATCATTAGAATGAACAGAAGCCGACTCTCAGATTGCAAAAAGAAAAGTGTTTTTATCAACTCTGCAAGGCTGGATTCAATCTGATTTGCAAATGCTGCTGGTTGTATGATGTAAGATTTCCATGTAAGCATTCTCGCTTTCTGACTTGGAGGGAAAAGCCAGCGCTCCGGTTCATTACGTGAAAATGAGAATTGTTGGCTTTTACTCCAGATAGAGGTCCATTAGAGGGGCTTCTCTTTCAACGTCCCATAAGGCATGTTATCTGAGACCCGTGGACCAGGCCGTTCCATATCGATGTTCTCTCACAATCTTTGCTACTTTTTCATATCACAACGATGATGGTGTCTGTTATAAAGGCACCACGTAACACAAAACTAACATACTTATATGTCCCTGTTGAAATAAATGAAGAACCACATCAGTCTCCAGCATCTAATTCAACTAACTCTAGAATCAATGCGTTGCTGTAAACTAACTAGGGGTCGACCGATTATCGGCGCCGATATTAAACATTTTACCGATTATCGATATCGGCCATTTTCAAAACAGATTTGCCGATATATATATATATATTTTTTTTTTTTTTTTTTTTTTTTTTATAATGCCAACAAACATACTATTTACAGGTGACATTATTTATTGGTGACTAAATAATACAGGTGAAATTATTAAATTTTTAAATGCGCTATTTGGCTCGATGCAGCCTGTCTGAGCTCAACACTCTGTGAGAGTGAGGCGATCTCTCAATCTCTGAGAGCAATCTCCGCCCACCGCTCATCTGATATGTAGGGAGTCACGAGTCCGACCAATCAACGCGGAAAACTGAAGGCAGTCTCACACCGAAAGCACTTGCTAACTGGAGCTGCGTCAGTGATCACGCATCAGTTGTCTCTCAAAGGTAAGGCAGCAGCAGACGTTGCTGAAGTTGCAATAAATCACAATCCACTAACGTTACACTGAAGTTGCAAAACACCTCAATATAACCTATGATGTCCGCGATGCGGAAAATGCGGGCGGAATCGCGGAATGCAGTCATATAATGGAATTTACCGTATAACGCGGAATTTCGCGGAATGTGTCGAAGTTTGGATGAATTAATCAAAAGTAGGTCAGTACACTTAAATCGACTCGCGCTATGGACTAGTATCTATAAATATTATCTATAAATATATAAAGGTTTCATTTACTGCACACATACATACTGAATCACGTGATGCTCGCAGTGACTTCAGCGTCTGCCGTCTCACTAAATGAGGACATAAATACATGAACAACATCCCCAGAACTGCTCGGAGCGTCACTTCATGAGCATTTGACCGTTTCATTTGAGTAAAACGATCGTCATATCATATATACATAGGCTACAGAAACTTAAAAGGTCCTCATGGCAACCTGTCAAAATATAAGTTTGGTTTAGCCGAATATATTACTGTGGTGCAGTAGAATATACGTAATACAACTACAACAATTATTACAACTTTTGTTGAGAATAATCACACAATACGCTATTTCTTCCATGTTTTAATTTTAATAGTAAACTCATTTGTTTGCCAAAAATAAAGCAAACTCTCTCATTTGATTAAAAGATAAATTAAATTAAAGTTTTATGCCTTCATTTGCACTGTACTGTAAATTAAAACCAACGGAAATGTTGTTGTTATTAACAGTTTTCAGAATTAAAGACATGTTTAAAAGCATTTAAAGAACGTTTTTTGTCAGAGCTCTTGTTATTATTAATTTTGGCATTCATTTTCATTTTTACACCAGACACGTATATCGGTTCAAAATATCGGTTATCGGTCTACTTGATCTGTAATAATCGGTATCGGCCCTGAAAAACACATATCGGTCGACCCCTAAAACTAACCTCTCCTTTCCATTTCCTGCCTGACAACAGCATGAGAGATGAGACCTGAAGAGCATCTCTGTTGCTCAAACAGCACTGCATGGTGTGGAAGCTTGTTTCCCACACTGAATAATGATAACAAAGGTAACAGTTTTAACTCACAATTCTGACTTTTTTATCAGAGTTGTGAGACATAAACTTGCAGTTTGGCTTTTTCTCTCGCAATTATAAATAACTGAAAATAAGAGATACAGAGATTGTGAGAAAATACCCTAGTTATACCCCATGTATTGTTTTGGACTATAAATGACAATACCAATTGTAGTTTTAAACATACTCCTAAAATATTTGTGTTTTCTCTTTATTATGACAGGTGGTCTAGACATTTAAGTACTGTATAACACAATCGCGAAAAATTTTGAACGTTTGAAAATTTGTTTTTTTTATTAAGACACTTCTGTTCAGCAATTATGCACCAACTGTCAAAAGTCAATCATAGTTTTCTCAAAAATAGTAAGCAGCACAACTGTGTTAAACATTGATAATAATCAGAAATGTTTCTTGAGCAGAAAATCAGCATATTACAATGATTTCTGAAGATCATGTGACACTGAAGACTGGAATATTGATGCTGACAATTCAGCTTTGATCACAGCAATAAATTACATTTTAAAATATATTAAAATAGAAAATTGTTATTTTAAATTGTAATAATATTTCACAATATTCAGTTTTTATTGCATTTTTGATCAAATAAATGCAGGCTTAGTGAGCATAAGAGTCTTCAATAAATTAAACAATCTTACATATTTCAAACTTCTTATATAAATATTGTTATACATTTTCTGGTGCAATTGTGAGCAATTTAAGTGCTTGCTCCTCTGAAACTTCAACAACAGTTTCACACTGCAGGCTTTAATTAAAGGTTTCAGAATGGATACATTTGTAACTGTTGCTTTGACTCAAAGAAATCTATTTTATCAGAAGACTGAGTGTCTTTTTGGTTTTCTTTTCATTTGGTGGCAGAGTCTGGAGTCGCAGGGGAATGACACTGATTATTATTTGCATGAGCCCCAAATTCACTCCTCTCTGCTCGTTTCATTTTCGACTCCAGCGAAGGCCCAAAGGCAGAAGCCACCTGTCTGCTGAGATGTGAAGCAAACACCTGCAGATAGCTGGAGCTGCCAGCGCTCTCTCTTATCTTTCGGCAAAGAAAATGGAGCATGAGCGCGCGTGAGAGAGAGAGAGAGAGAGAGAGAGAGAGAGAGAGAGAGAGAGAGAGAGAGAGAGAGAGAGAGAGACACAGAGAAATGTGGGAATTATCTGCTCAATGCACTGCTCTTTCAAGTCGAGGGATGTAACAATGTTTACAATCCTGTTCTCAAACTCTATTACAATGTCATGATGATCAAACGTATAAATAACTTACATAAGGATAAAAATAACTGATGTGAAACATACAGCAAGAAAAATGAAAACAGCAATTATAGGTTTTCACACTAAAACTCCAAAACAAACCAATATCTGCTCTGACGTGATGCATCCTGCAAGTAACAAAGCTCCAAATATAAGCATTATGCTTACAATTTACAAAACTGTTTTGCATTCCACTGACAATTACAGCGATTTATAACAAATAACAATGCATTGCCAGCCAAATGTGTTTTTAATATCAGAGGCTTGAAAATCCTGATTGTTGACAGATTGGAAATCGTCACGTAATATTCAGCCATAATAATTACATCCAATCATAAATTAAGACATAATAGACCGTTCTTAGCTACACTATTCTCAGCTTCCAGTTTTGCTGCAGAAGTATCAGCTACATTCGGCTAATGTTGAAAGCTTTCAAAGTTATCATTCCCGATTAATTAGAGGTCAGTAACCTGAAGAGTAGGAAAGACTCTTCACCCTGGAAGAGCGCTGCAGTGAAGACTCTCTTGCTCCCTTCCCCCATTACAGACATTACTCCCCTCCCCGATCAACTGCCCCCGAACGCTTTGTACCGCCACCTGTCGAGCAGGTCTGCGACCGGCGCCGTAATAAATGGCTGCTGGACCGGACGGCTGCTTGCCAGAGCTGGATATGTCCCCCTGTTGCAAGTCATGTGTTTATGGTATATGTGCTTTTGTGCTGAGGTGTTTTTTTTCTGTTCTCACACTGTACAGCAATGGAGCATAGTCTGGGGGTTAATTATTTTTTCCTCCTCTCTTTCCTCATGTAAATGCTGTATTTTTCTTACATTCCCTGTCTTCCTGTTCTGTCTACCCCGTTGTCATATGTATGTTGTGTATGTATGGACAGGTTGATGGCTAATTTCGCTGGTACTTGTGACTAGTGACAATAAAGGGCTACTACTACTAATAGGCCGGACATGTTGCCATGTTGTTGTTTAACCCTCATGTTGTGTTCCAGTCATTTTGACACAGAGAGGATTTTCTTTTTCACAAACATGCTAGTTATGGTATTAGACTAAAACATACTGACTTTGTTATGCTGTATTATTACCAAATATTGGATTCAATCTTTTTATCATCTTGGTTTTTTTTCAATTAGCACAGGTTTTGTACTTCTTTTTCAAAGTGATTGATCATAGGCTTCAGTGATGTGAGCTTATGCACCTCAGTTTTTTTTCAGAGTAAACATTGACAAAATTATTCAAAATAATGCTTTTTTCACTCAAAAACTGAGGTGCATCGGCTCAGATCAACGAGGCCTATGGCCACTCAATTCCAAATATAACACATGTGATAATTCAACTCATGATGACAGAGTTTTCATTTTGGGTGAACTATTCATTTAGTAGCTCAAATATAAGAGATTTAACCGGTTTTGGCAAACAGCTGCATGCATTTTCAGCTGAATGTTTTGTTCCAGCAGGGTCAGCAGGGTGCTTTTTCCAAAGGAGACAAAAATATAGCTTTGAGAAGGAGTTGGATTGTTTTCAGTTTGATTGACAGGAATGAACCCCACATGTCTGGCGCTAGACTAAAATATCCACCACTGAAGCATGCCAATTTATGCAACACTAACCGTATAAGTCTAAGCAGGCTATACAGGCCTTATGTAAAACACTTTGAGGGAGATTCATTTGCTTCATTGTCTTTGTAAGAGATGTAATGTGCTTCTTAAAAATGAAACAAAGGGAATTAAACTAAGGAAGAGCTGCACAATGACCTGGAAATTAAAGAGGAAGAGGAGAAAAATGTGTCATCATTTACTTACTTTCATGTTGTTCTAGACTTTGGATGTGTTTCCCATATACAACAATGTAACTCGCTGCTTAACTACTATAATGTGATGCACTGTTGGAGAAATGACATAGCTAGTGAAATTCAGCACTCTTACTAATAAATATTTACTGGCATTTATGGTAACTTTCCATTCCACAAAAAGTTATAGTATAGTGGAGAAGGGTACTTTAGCTTTTTAAAATATTCTTCACATTAAGAAAAAAAAAATGTTCACTGATGTTTTGAGACATCAAGTGTTTGACATCAGTAAGTGTTTGAGAAACTCATCAGAGACTACATCTGTTTCACTGGATCCGCTACAATTTGCATACCGCAGTAACCATTCCACAGACGATGCTATTGCCTTCACCCTGCACACTGCTCTCTCCCACCCGTAGAATAAGAACACCTATGTGAGGATGCTGTTCGTGGATTATAGTTCAGCATTTAACACCATAGTGCCTGCCACACTGGTTGCGAAGCTCCAGACTCTAGGACTGAACAGATCTCTGTGCAGCTGGATCCTGGACTTCCTGACAGGCAGAAGTCAGGTGGTCAGAATGGGCAACAACACATCATCTCCCCTGACCCTCAACACTGGTGCTCCTCAAGGCTGCGTCCTCAGTAGGGCTGTGCGATTAATCGAAATCGAAATAAAATCGCGATTTGAGATTGCGCGATTTCTAAATCGCTTTATAGCTCGATTTTTTTCTGCGCCCCGCCCCAACCTCACCGCGGTCAAGCCAGCCGCAGTTCAGAAAAACACGGTCAAGCCAGCCGCGATTGAAATTTACGTGCGCGTGTATTACAATGACTACGGTAATCACAGGAACAACACAGAGGAGACGCGCTTTTAGAGCGCTTTTCTTCTACACGCCCAGAACTGAGATATAATGACATTTTTCGTGATCTTTTTTTTTTTTACATCTGCTTTAATAGCAGATGTACAAAATAGCAGATGTGTTATTTATTCTTGTCTTTGACGGTTCTGTATTACTATATTTTTCTACCTTTCAAATCATTGCAAGATTCATAGAAAAAGAGATATGGGACATTATTCGATTTAGAGGGGTTTAAACACCAGGTTTCTAATAAGTACAAGAAATGAATGGTCAGTTCTTATATGGAACGTCCCATACTATATGCACACCTCATATGAAACCATTTTACTGCAGCATTTTTGAGATATGGAACATTAATACATTTTGAGGAGTATAAAGACCCCATTTTTAATAAGTACAAGAAATGAATAATCAGTTATTATATGGGACACCCCATACTATATGCACTCCTCATATGAAACCATTTTACTGCAGCGTTTCTGAGATATGGGACATTAATACATTTTAAAGAGCTAAAAATACCTAATTTCTAATAAGTACACGAAATGAATGGTCAGTTCTTATAGGGGACATCCCATACTATATGCACACCTCATATGAAACCATTTTACTGCAGCATTTTTGAGATATGGGACATTAATACATTTTGAGGACTGTAAAGACACCATTTCTAATAAGTACACGAAATGAATGGTCAGTTCTTATATAGGACATCCCATACTACATGCACACCTCATATGAAACCATTTTACTGCAGCGTTTCTGAGATATGGGACATTACTACACTTTAGAGAGCTATAAAGACCCCATTTCTAATAAGTACAAGAAATGAATGGTCAGTTCTTATACAGGACATCCAATACTATATGCACACCTCATATGAAACCATTTTACTGCAGCATTTTTGAGATACGGGACATTAATACATTTTGAGGACTATAAAGACACCATTTCTAATAAGTACTAGAAATTAATGGTCAGTTCTTATATAGGACGTCCCATACTATATGCACTCCTCATATGAAACCATATTACTGCAGCGTTTTCAAGAAATGAGACATTATAAAATTTTGAGGGGTATAAAGACCTAATTTCTAATAAGTACAAGAAATTAATGGTCAGTTCTTATATAGGACATCCCATACTACATGCACACCTCATATGAAACCATTTTACTGCAGCATTTTTGGGATATGGGACATTAATACATTTTGAGGACTATAAAGACACCATTTCTAATAAGTACTAGAAATTAATGGTCAGTTCTTATATGGGACACCCCATACTATAAGCACACCTCATATGAAACCATATTACTGCAGCGTTTTCAAGAAATGGGACATTATTCGATTTAGAGGGGTATAAACACCAGGTTTCTAATAAGTACAAGAAATGAATGGTCAGTTCTTATATAGGACGTCCCATACTATATTCACACCTCATATGAAACCATATTACTGCAGCGTTTTCAAGAAATGGGACATTATTCGATTTAGAGGGGTATAAACACCAGGTTTCTAATAAGTACAAGAAATGAATGGTCAGTTCTTATATAGGACGTCCCATACTATATGCACACCTCATATGAAACCATTTTACTGCAGCATTTTTAAGATATGGGACATTAATACATTTAGAGGGGTATAAAGACACCATTTCTAATAAGTACAAGAAATTAATGGTCAGTTCTCATATAGGACATCCCATACTATATGCACACCTCATATGAAACCATTTTACTGCAGCGTTTTCCATAAATGGGACATTATTCGATTTAGAGGACTATAAATACCCAATTTTTTAATAAGTACAAGAAATGAATGGTCAGTTCTTATATAGGACACCCCATCCTACATGCACATCTCATATGAAACCATATTACTGCAGCGTTTTCAAGATATGTGACATTATTTGATTTAGAGGGGTATAAACACCCAGTTTCTAATAAGTACAAGAAAAGAATGGACAGTTCTTATATGGGACATCCCATAATATATGCACTCCTCTTATGAAACCATATTACTGCAGCATTTTTGAGATATGGGACATTAATACATTTAGAGGACTATAAAGACCCCATTTTTAATAAGTACAAGAAATGAATGGTCAGTTCTTATATGGGATGTCCCATACTATATGCACTCCTCATATGAAACCATTTTACTGCAGCATTTTTGAGATATGGGACATTAATACATTTTGAGGACTGTAAAGACACCATTTCTAATAAGTACTAGAAATTAATGGTCAGTTATTATAGAGGACATCCCATACTATATGCACACCTCATATGAAACCATTTTACTGCAGCGTTTCTGAGATATGGGACATTACTACACTTTAGAGAGCTATAAAGACCCCATTTCTAATAAGTACAAGAAATGAATGGTCAGTTCTTATACAGGACATCCCATACTATATGCACACCTCATATGAAACCATTTTACTGCAGCATTTTTGAGATATGGGACATTAATACATTTTGAGGAAGATAAAGACACCATTTCTAATAAGTACACGAAATTAATGGTCAGTTCTTATATGGGAAATCCCATACTATATGCACACCTCATATGAAACCATATTACTGCAGCATTTTTGAGATATGGGACATTAATACATTTTGAGGACTACACGAAATTAATGATCAGTTCTTATATGGGACATCCCATACTACATGCACACCTCATATGAAACCACTTTACTGCAGCGTTTCTGAGATATGGGACATTACTACAATTTAGAGAGCTATAAAGACCCCATTTCTAATAAGTACAAGAAATGAATGGTCAGTTCTTATACAGGACATCCCATACTATATGCACACCTCATATGAAACAATTTTACTGCAGCTTTTTTTAAGATATGGGACATTAATACATTTTGAGGACTATAAAGACACCATTTCTAATAAGTACACAAAATTAATGGTCAGTTCTTATATGGGACACCCCATACTATAAGCACACCTCATATGAAACCATATTACTGCAGCGTTTTCAAGAAATGGGACATTATTCGATTTAGAGGGGTATAAACACCAGGTTTCTAATAAGTACAAGAAATGAATGGTCAGTTCTTATATAGGACGTCCCATACTATATGCACTCCTGATATGAAACCATTTTACTGCAGCGTTTCTGAGATATGGGACATTAATACATTTAGAGGGGTATAAAGACACCATTTCTAATAAGTACTAGAAATTAATGGTCAGTTCTTATAGAGGACATCCCATACTATATTCACACCTCATATGAAACCATATTACTGCAGCGTTTTTGAGATATGGGACATTAATACATTTAGAGGGGTATAAAGACACCATTTCTAATAAGTACACGAAACGAATGGTCAGTTCTTATATAGGACGTCCCATACTATATGCACTCCTCATATGAAACCATATTACTGCAGCGTTTTCAAGAAATTAGACATTATTAAATTTTGAGGGGTATAAAGAGCCCATTTCTAATAAGTACAAGAAATGAATGGTCAGTTCTTATATGGGACATCCCATACTACATGCACACCTCATATGAAACCATTTTACTGCAGCGTTTCTGAGATATGGGACATTACTACACTTTAGAGAGCTATAAAGACCCCATTTCTAATAAGTACAAGAAATGAATGGTCAGGTCTTATACAGGACATCCCATACTATATGCACACCTCATATGAAACCATTTTACTGCAGCATTTTTGAGATATGGGACATTAATACATTTTGAGGACTATAAAGACACCATTTCTAATAAGTACACGAAATTAATGGTCAGTTCTTATATGGGACATCCCATACTATATGCACACCTCATATGAAACCATATTACTGCAGCATTTTTGAGATATGGGACATTAATACATTTTGAGGAATATAAAGACACCATTTCTAATAAGTACACGAAATTAATGGTCAGTTCTTATATAGGACGTCCCATACTATATGCACTCCTCATATGAAACCATATTACTGCAGCGTTTTCAAGAAATGAGACATTATTAAATTTTGAGGGGTATAAAGACCCCATTTCTAATAAGTACACGAAACGAATGGTCAGTTCTTATATAGGACGTCCCATACTATATGCACTCCTCATATGAAACCATATTACTGCAGCGTTTTCAAGAAATTAGACATTATTAAATTTTGAGGGGTATAAAGACCCCATTTCTAATAAGTACAAGAAATGAATGGTCAGTTCTTATATGGGACATCCCATACTACATGCACACCTCATATGAAACCATTTTACTGCAGCGTTTCTGAGATATGGGACATTACTACACTTTAGAGAGCTATAAAGACCCCATTTCTAATAAGTACAATAAATGAATGGTCAGGTCTTATACAGGACATCCCATACTATATGCACACCTCATATGAAACCATTTTACTGCAGCATTTTTGAGATATGGGACATCAATACATTTTAAAGAGCTATAAAGACCTAATTTCTAATAAGTACACGAAATGAATGGTCAGTTCTAATATGGGACATCCCATACTACATGCACACCTCAAATGAAACCACTTTACTGCAGCGTTTCTGAGATATGGGACATTAATACATTTTGAGGACTATAAAGACACCATTTCTAATAAGTACAAGAAATGAATGGTCAGTTCTTATATGGGACATCCCATACTACATGCACACCTCATATGAAACCATTTTACTGCAGCGTTTCTGAGATATGGGACATTACTACACTTTAGAGAGCTATAAAGACCCCATTTCTAATAAGTACAATAAATGAATGGTCAGGTCTTATACAGGACATCCCATACTATATGCACACCTCATATGAAACCATTTTACTGCAGCATTTTTGAGATATGGGACATTAATACATTTTGAGGACTATAAAGACACCATTTCTAATAAGTACACGAAATGAATGGTCAGTTCTTATATGGGACACCCCATACTATAAGCACACCTCATATGAAACCATATTACTGCAGCGTTTTCAAGAAATGGGACATTATTCGATTTAGAGGGGTATAAACACCAGGTTTCTAATAAGTACAAGAAATGAATGGTCAGTTCTTATATAGGACGTCCCATACTATATGCACTCCTGATATGAAACCATTTTACTGCAGCGTTTCTGAGATATGGGACATTAATACATTTAGAGAGCTATAAAGACACCATTTCTAATAAGTACTAGAAATTAATGGTCAGTTCTTATAGAGGACATCCCATACTATATTCACAACTCATATGAAACCATTTTACTGCAGCATTTTTGAGATATGGGACATTAATACATTTAGAGGGGTATAAAGACACCATTTCTAATAAGTACTAGAAATGAATGGTCAGTTCTTATACAGGACATCCCATACTACATGCACACCTCATATGAAACCATTTTACTGCAGCGTTTTCCATAAATGGGACATTATTCGATTTAGAGGACTATAAAGACACAATTTCTAATAAGTACTAGAAATTAATGGTCAGTTCTTATACAGGACATCCCATACTATATGCACAACCTCATATGAAACCATTTTACTGCAGCATTTTTGAGATATGGGACATCAATACATTTTAAAGAGCTATAAAGACCTAATTTCTAATAAGTACACGAAATGAATGGTCAGTTCTTATATGGGACATCCCATACTATATGCACACCTCATATGAAACCATTTTACTGCAGCATTTTTGAGATATGGGACATTAATACATTTTGAGGACTATAAAGACACCATTTCTAATAAGTACTAGAAATTAATGGTCAGTTCTTATATAGGACATCCCATACTACATGCACACCTCATATGAAACCATTTTACTGCAGCATTTTTGAGATATGGGACATTAATACATTTTAAAGAGCTATAAAGACCTAATTTCTAATAAGTACACGAAATGAATGGTCAGTTCTTATATGGGACATCCCATACTATATGCACACCTCATATGAAACCATATTACTGCAGCGTTTTCAATAAATGAGACATTATTAAATTTAGAGGACTATAAAGACCCCATTTCAAATAAGTACAAGAAATGAATGGTCAGTTCTTATACGGGACATCCCATACTATATGCACTCCTCATATGAAACCATTTTACTGCAGCGTTTTCGAGATATGGGACATTAATACATTTTGAGGACTATAAAGACACCATTTCGAATAAGTACTAGAAAATAATGGACAGTTTTTATAGAGGACATCCCATACTATATGCACTCCTCATATGAAACCATTTTACTGCAGCGTTTTCAATAAATGAGACATTATTAAATTTAGAGGACTATAAAGACCCCATTTCTAATAAGTACAAGAAATGAATGGTCAGTTCTTATATGGGACATCCCATACTATATGCACTCCTCATATGAAACCATTTTACTGCAGCGTTTTCGAGATATGGGACATTAATACATTTTGAGGACTATAAAGACACCATTTCGAATAAGTACTAGAAAATAATGGACAGTTTTTATAGAGGACATCCCATACTATATGCACTCCTCATATGAAACCATTTTACTGCAGCGTTTTCGAGATATGGGACATTATTTGATTTAGAGGGGTATAAACACCCAGTTTCTAATAAGTACACGAAATGAATGGTCAGTTCTTATATAGGACGTCCCATACTATATGCACTCCTGATATGAAACCATTTTACTGCAGCGTTTCTGAGATATGGGACATTAATACATTTAGAGGGGTATAAAGACATAATTTCTAATAAGTACAAGAAATGAATGGTCAGTTCTTATATGGGACGTCCCATACTATATGCACTCCTCATATGAAACCATTTTACTGCAGCATTTTCGAGATATGGGACTTTATTTGATTTAGAGGGGTATAAACACCCAGTTTCTAATAAGTACAAGAAAAGAATGGACAGTTCTTATATGGGACGTCCCATACTATATGCACTCCTCATATGAAACCATTTTACTGCAGCGTTTTCGAGATATGGGACATTATTTGATTTAGAGGGGTATAAACACCCAGTTTCTAATAAGTACAAGAAAAGAATGGACAGTTCTTATAGAGGACATCCCATACTATATGCACTCCTCATATGAAACCATTTTACTGCAGCGTTTCTGAGTAAAATGGTTTCATATGAGGTGTGCATAAAGTATGGGATGTCCTGTATAAGAACTGACCATTAATTTCTTGTACTTATTAGAAATGGTGTCTTTATACCCCTCTAAATTTAATAATTTCTCATTTCTTGAAAATGCTGCAGTAAAATGGTTTCATATGAGGAGTGCATATAGTATGGGATGTCCTGTATAAGAACTGACCATTCATTTCTTGTACTTATTAGAAATGGTGTCTTTATACCCCTCTAAATGTATTAATGTTCCTTATCTCAAAAACGCTGCAGTAATATGGTTTCATATGAGGTGTGCTTATAGTATGGGGTGTCCCATATAAGAACTGACCATTCATTTTGTGTACTTATTAGAAATTAGGTCTTTATAGCTCTTTAAAGTGTATTAATGTCCCATATCTCAAAAATGCTGCAGTAAAATGGTTTCATATGAGGTGTGAATATAGTATGGGATGTCCTATATAAGAACTGACCATTCATTTCGTGTACTTATTAGAAATGGTGTCTTTATACCCCTCTAAATGTATTAATGTCCCATATCTCAAACACGCTGCAGTAATATGGTTTCATATGAGGTGTGCTTATAGTATGGGATGTCCCGTATAAGAACTGACCATTCATTTCGTGTACTTATTAGAAATGGTGTCTTTATACCCCTCTAAATGTATTAATGTCCCATATCTCAAAAACGCTGCAGTAATATGGTTTCATATGAGGTGTGCTTATAGTATGGGACGTCCTATATAAGAACTGACCATTAATTTCTAGTACTTATTAGAAATTGTGTCTTTATAGTCCTCTAAATCGAATAATGTCTCATTTCTTGAAAACGCTGCAGTAATATGGTTTCATATGAGGTGTGCATATAGTATGGGATGTCCTCTATAAGAACTGTCCATTCTTTTCTTGTACTTATTAGAAACTGGGTGTTTATACCCCTCTAAATCAAATAATGTCCCATATCTCGAAAATGCTGCAGTAAAATGGTTTCATATGAGGTGTGCATATAGTATGGGATGTCCTATATAAGAACTGACCATTCATTTCTTGTACTTATTAGAAATGGTGTCTTTATAGTCCTCAAAATGTATTAATGTCCCATATCTCAAAAATGCTGCAGTAAAATGGTTTCATATGAGGAGTGCATATAGTATGGGACGTCCCATATAAGAACTGACCATTCATTTTGTGTACTTATTAGAAATTAGGTATTGATAGCACTCTAAAGTGTATTACTGTCCCATATCTCAAAAAAGCTGCAGTAAAATGGTTTCATATGAGGTGTGCATGTAGTATGGGATGTCCTGTATAAGAACTGACCATTCATTTATTGTACTTATAAAAAATTGGGTCTTTATAGTCCTCTAAATCGAATAATGTCCCATTTATGGAAAACGCTGCACTAAAATGGTTTCATATGAGGTGTGCATATAGTATGGGATGTCCTGTATAAGAACTGACCATTAATTTCTAGTACTTATTAGAAATGGTGTCTTTATACCCCTCTAAATGTATTAATGTCCCATATCTCAAAAATGCTGCAGTAAAATGGTTTCATATGAGGTGTGAATATAGTATGGGATGTCCTATATAAGAACTGACCATTAATTTCTAGTACTTATTAGAAATGGTGTCTTTATAGCTCTCTCAAATGTAGTAATGTCCCATATCTCAAAAATGCTGCAGTAAAATGGTTTCATATGAGGTGTGAATATAGTATGGGTTGTCCTATATAAGAACTGACCATTAATTTCTAGTACTTATTAGAAATGGTGTCTTTATACCCCTCTAAATGTATTAATGTCCCTTATCTCAAAAACGCTGCAGTAATATGGTTTCATATGAGGTGTGCTTATAGTATGGGATGTCCTATATAAGAACTGACCATTAATTTCTTGTACTTATTAGAAATTGTGTCTTTATAGTCCTCTAAATCGAATAATGTCTCATTTCTTGAAAACGCTGCAGTAATATGGTTTCATATGAGGTGTGCATATAGTATGGGATGTCCTGTATAAGAACTGACCATTCATTTCTTGTACTTATTAGAAATGGTGTCTTTATAGCTCTCTAAAGTGTAGTAATGTCCCATATCTCAAAAATGCTGCAGTAAAATGGTTTCATATGAGGTGTGAATATAGTATGGGTTGTCCTATATAAGAACTGACCATTAATTTCTAGTACTTATTAGAAATGGTGTCTTTATACCCCTCTAAATGTATTAATGTTCCCTTATCTCAAAAACGCTGCAGTAATATGGTTTCATATGAGGTGTGCATTATAGTATGGGGTGTCCCATATAAGAACTGACCATTCATTTTGTGTACTTATTAGAAATTAGGTCTTTATAGCTCCTCTTAAAATGTATTAATGTCCCATATCTCAGAAAACGCTGCAGTAAAATGGTTTCATATGAGGTGTGCATATAGTATGGGATGTCCTGTATAAGAACTGACCATTAATTTCTAGTACTTATTAGAAATGGTGTCTTTATACCCCTCTAAATGTATTAATGTCCCATATCTCAAAAATGCTGCAGTAAAATGGTTTCATATGAGGTGTGAATATAGTATGGGATGTCCTCTATAAGAACTGACCATTCATTTCGTGTACTTATTAGAAATTAGGTCTTTAGAGCTCTTTAAAATGTATTAATGTCCCATATCTCAGAAACGCTGCAGTAAAATGGTTTCATATGAGGAGTGCATATAGTATGGGATGTCCTCTATAAGAACTGTCCATTCTTTTCTTGTACTTATTAGAAACTGGGTGTTTATACCCCTCTAAATCAAATAATGTCCCATATCTCGAAAATGCTGCAGTAAAATGGTTTCATATGAGGTGTGCATGTAGTATGGGATGTCCTATATAAGAACTGACCATTCATTTCTTGTACTTATTAGAAATGGTGTCTTTATAGTCCTCAAAATGTATTAATGTCCCATATCTCAAAAATGCTGCAGTAAAATGGTTTCATATGAGGAGTGCATATAGTATGGGACGTCCCATATAAGAACTGACCATTCATTTTGTGTACTTATTAGAAATTAGGTATTGATAGCACTCTAAAGTGTATTACTGTCCCATATCTCAAAAAAGCTGCAGTAAAATGGTTTCATATGAGGTGTGCATGTAGTATGGGATGTCCTGTATAAGAACTGACCATTCATTTATTGTACTTATAAAAAATTGGGTCTTTATAGTCCTCTAAATCGAATAATGTCCCATTTATGGAAAACGCTGCACTAAAATGGTTTCATATGAGGTGTGCATATAGTATGGGATGTCCTGTATAAGAACTGACCATTAATTTCTAGTACTTATTAGAAATGGTGTCTTTATACCCCTCTAAATGTATTAATGTCCCATATCTCAAAAATGCTGCAGTAAAATGGTTTCATATGAGGTGTGAATATAGTATGGGATGTCCTATATAAGAACTGACCATTAATTTCTAGTACTTATTAGAAATGGTGTCTTTATAGCTCTCTAAAGTGTAGTAATGTCCCATATCTCAAAAATGCTGCAGTAAAATGGTTTCATATGAGGTGTGAATATAGTATGGGTTGTCCTATATAAGAACTGACCATTAATTTCTAGTACTTATTAGAAATGGTGTCTTTATACCCCTCTAAATGTATTAATGTTCCTTATCTCAAAAACGCTGCAGTAATATGGTTTCATATGAGGTGTGCTTATAGTATGGGGTGTCCCATATAAGAACTGACCATTAATTTCTAGTACTTATTAGAAATTGTGTCTTTATAGTCCTCTAAATCGAATAATGTCCCATTTATGGAAAACGCTGCAGTAAAATGGTTTCATATGAGGTGTGCATGTAGTATGGGGTGTCCCATATAAGAACTGACCATTAATTTCTAGTACTTATTAGAAATTGTGTCTTTATAGTCCTCTAAATCGAATAATGTCTCATTTCTTGAAAACGCTGCAGTAATATGGTTTCATATGAGGTGTGCATATAGTATGGGATGTCCTGTATAAGAACTGACCATTCATTTCTTGTACTTATTAGAAATGGGGTCTTTATAGCTCTCTAAAGTGTAGTAATGTCCCATATCTCAAAAATGCTGCAGTAAAATGGTTTCATATGAGGTGTGAATATAGTATGGGTTGTCCTATATAAGAACTGACCATTAATTTCTAGTACTTATTAGAAATGGTGTCTTTATACCCCTCTAAATGTATTAATGTTCCTTATCTCAAAAACGCTGCAGTAATATGGTTTCATATGAGGTGTGCTTATAGTATGGGGTGTCCCATATAAGAACTGACCATTCATTTTGTGTACTTATTAGAAATTAGGTCTTTATAGCTCTTTAAAATGTATTAATGTCCCATATCTCAAAAATGCTGCAGTAAAATGGTTTCATATGAGGTTGTGCATATAGTATGGGATGTCCTGTATAAGAACTGACCATTAATTTCTAGTACTTATTAGAAATTGTGTCTTTATAGTCCTCTAAATCGAATAATGTCCCATTTATGGAAAACGCTGCAGTAAAATGGTTTCATATGAGGTGTGCATGTAGTATGGGATGTCCTGTATAAGAACTGACCATTCATTTCTAGTACTTATTAGAAATGGTGTCTTTATACCCCTCTAAATGTATTAATGTCCCATATCTCAAAAATGCTGCAGTAAAATGGTTTCATATGAGGTGTGAATATAGTATGGGATGTCCTCTATAAGAACTGACCATTAATTTCTAGTACTTATTAGAAATGGTGTCTTTATACCCCTCTAAATGTATTAATGTCCCATATCTCAAAAACGCTGCAGTAATATGGTTTCATATGAGGTGTGCTTATAGTATGGGACGTCCTATATAAGAACTGACCATTAATTTCTAGTACTTATTAGAAATTGTGTCTTTATAGTCCTCTAAATCGAATAATGTCTCATTTCTTGAAAACGCTGCCGTAATATGGTTTCATATGAGGTGTGCATATAGTATGGGATGTCCTGTATAAGAACTGACCATTCATTTCTTGTACTTATTAGAAATGGGGTCTTTATAGCTCTCTAAAGTGTAGTAATGTCCCATATCTTGAAAACGCTGCAGTAAAATGGTTTCATATGAGGTGTGCATATAGTGTGGGACGTCCTATATAAGAACTGACCATTCATTTCTAGTACTTATTAGAAATGGTGTCTTTATACCCCTCTAAATTGATTAATGTCCCATATCTCCTTTTCTATGAATCCTGCAGATTTGAAATGTAGAAAAATATAGTAATACAGAACCGTCAAAGACACCAATAAATAACACAAATATTAAAGCAGATATACAAAAAAAAAAATCGCGAAAAATGTCATTATATCTCAGTTCTGGGCGTCTAGAAGAAAAGCGCTCTAAAAGCGCGTCTCCTCTGTGTTGTTCCTGTGATTACCGTAGTCATTGTAATACACGCGCACATTAATTTCAATCGCGGCTGGCTTGACCGTGTTTTTCTGAACTGCGGCTGGCTTGACCGCGGTCCAACCTCCCGCAGTATGCTATCCGAAACAATCAGAATGCAGCAGAACAGAACAGACCGGGCATACAGACAGATAGTATGCTAAAGAAACAGGGAAGATGAGTTCAGAACAGGATAAGGACTTGGTGGCCAAAAAAATGCATGTTGCATGCAGAGCACACAGCGGGGAGTAGCGATCATATTTCCTTCAGAGCAGAGAGCGTCTTTCTGAAGATCCCGCTCCGCCGCTCATACGCTCAGCTCCACTCAACGCAAAATGCCCCTTTGGTAATTTGTTAATTCCAGAATCTGTGGAATAGGCTAAGCAATGTTTGTCTAAGCTAATGTTTATAAAAGCAAATTCTAAAATCCTGTGAAGATTGACACGTTTTAATGGACCGCATTAACCCCCCGCAGTTTTGGTCTATTTTTAATTTTAGAAAGTGTTTATTTTATTTACGCCACGAAATAATTATTTGTCAAGTGCATTTCATCTTGTGTGTGCTTTCATGGGCCTGATAAGTATTTTGTGAAATTCTATATCTGCTTTTCATCTTGTGTGCGTGTTTTGAATGTGAAGCGTTGTTTTAATGGAAACGTATACTTTTTCAGTTATTTAATTTTTTACGCAAATGTTCCAAGTGGCTTCAAAACAAGACACGTTTTTAAATTAAGATTTTAAATGTTATTCATTTAAATTAGGGATGTTCATTTCGGTTATTTTTCCTAACCGTTAACCGACAAATAGAACTGAATTAAATTAAAAAGAATAAGTGTCTGTGACCCGTTAAAAATACTAGCATCTGTTTTTCGGGGATTCATTTCACATGTGCAAAAAGCAGCAAACAACAGAACATGAGGATTCACATGATCATATCATATTACATCACGCACCTGCAGCACTTCTGCAAGCGGAGAAAATCTTAATTCACCTAGATGCTGGGTTGAGCCTTTTGGGTCATTTTTTGGGGTTATTTGTTCAGTGTTTGGGTAGTTTGTGTACATTTTATTTTATTTATAAAATTGTTTCTGTCAGTATATTGTTTAAATCTATGCAGAGCAACATTCGCGGTGTGAATCAATAAACGAACGTCACTCCCGTCTGTCTTATTCCTTGATAAAGAGTCTGATGCTTTGCATAAAATAAACGATTATATTTATAAAGATACAGAACACAAATACTTTGGATGTTAAAACATGTCCTCAGAGCTGTTGACTGTTTGTTGTTGAGCAGGTTATGAAGGCAATCGCAGTACATTTCGTCCACGAGTGAAGCGCAGAGCGGCGGTCTGATCCGTGATCAGTTCCCGCCGAACACGACTCCAGCTCGGCGTGAGAGCCAGCGCCGTTACGGTGGAAACACAATTACAGAGTGGTCCATTTACTCGTGAATTACATCGGTTTAATGTTTAATCTTTACTTCTAATGTTTGTTAAACGAGATTAAATAGGCAATGTGTAGGCTTATAGCTTATAAAAACAAGCAAATGAGAAATAAAGGAAGTTATCACGTCTGGAGTATTTTACAGAAGTTTAGAGGATTTAAGTTAATCTGTAAATATTATTTCATGCATAAAGGAAAAAAAAGAAAAAAAAGCGAATATTATAATAGAAACGAATAAAGCCATTAGCTGAGTTAAATCATCCATTAATGATGGGTTAAATAAACAATCACATTTACTGGGTAAAATTAACCCCAAATGTACTCTTTTACCCAGCCCTAATTGGGTTGTTTTGAACCCATTGTTTTCTAGAGTATGCAGAGTTTGTTCATTATTGTGCTGCGCGAAATTAAAGCAGACGGCAGAAAGATGCATTCTATTTTTTTTCTTATTTTACAAAAATATAATTTTTTTATTGTTTATGTACACAAATAAAAGCAGACCTTTTACAATTCCGATTATCTTCATGACCAAGAGGAGTTGCTTCCACTGTTGGAAGGGGAATAAATCCAGTTTAAGCTCATTTAAGCATTCTACCAAATGCAGCCTGTTCATTATCATTATATAAAACAACCGGTCAAACATATGGACAAACACACTGCTCAGTTTAAATATGTAGTCAAATCTGTGCTGTTTAGCGTTATCACCGTACCGCCGTGAAGTTATGCAAAACATTTTGTTTTATGTGGATATTGTAAGGGTAAATAAATAAAAGGTAAATAATATTTTGGCATTTAAATACAGCGAATACGGGAACATTTGATTTTGTGTTGAAGGAGAGACGCAACATTGGTTTCAGTTTTGTTTTAGCCTAAAATAATTCGTTTTGGTTTGTCGTTATAGCTTCTTATTTTTAATTCTTGTTATTTTCTGTTAATTGTAAGGATTTGTTGTGGAGTGAGGGGAACTAAAATAGCCTAGCTATGTTTACAGTGTTTATTATTATGTTTGTAATTCGCGTTGGCCTATTTCTGAATGAAATAATAAAATGCGACTTATAGGCTACTTTGTTTTTTTCTCTCTCTCGCTCTCTCTAAAAAACGTGTTTTTTTATACGTGTAGCTTATTTTAACCATGCAGCAAACCTTTGAAAATATTTTGATAAATTACTAAAAATAAATAAATAAGTGAATTTAAACCGTTTAACTGATTGTATGGGTCAAAATTATTATCGGTTGGTTAAAGGTTAATTAACATCCCTAATTTAAATGAACAATTTCACTCTGAAACATAACCTTTTCTTATCGGACTACTGCTTTAATCGAGACTTCGAGACTAATCTTACTGGAGACATTTAATGTGAGCGCGTGATCTGAGCGGATTCGGTTTACCGGTGAGTGTGAGCGGAACATTAGTGGAGCGTTTGTTTTGGCCGTGAACGACTGAGCGGAGCGCACACACACAGAGCGGAATATTGAACCGCTCCGCTTCGCTCACATGCTCTGGTTGCATCTTGTTTTGTTGGATTTGATTACTCACATATACATATAATATATATATATATATGTATGTATTTTGCCATTTGTCTGTTCTAGAGACATGTTACAACTTTTTGGGAAAGGTCTAAT